>JAJPUD010008652.1:71324-83824 GCA_023553655.1 Myrmecobius fasciatus | reverse complement strand
ATATTTAACAGCTTCTACAGGTTAGTAAAAAGATTAGGAACAAAATGTTTTAAAAAATATAATGGAAAATGAAAATTGTATAAATTATCAATCTTCTTAGTGTATTCATAAAATATCTTGTTTGCACTTAATGATTGGTGCCAAAAATTCTACTTTTCAACTTTTAAAAATTATTGATACAAAAATTTGAAAATACATTTGGCCAAAGAAAGTATCTTCATATTCTATGTGTATACATCACTTAAGAATTTTTAAACAAAAGGGAAAAAAAGAAAATTAAAGACATAAAAGCAATATATCCAGAACATAAGAAGTCTTATGAAGGTTGTATAAAGAATGTCTGCAGGCATTGAACATCACAAAGTTACTTTAGCTTTTCTTAAATGCATGATTGATTCCTGCTTCCTCTATAAAGCAGCTTTTCAAAGATGATTAAAATGCATAAACATGCGATACTTACATTGATAAATATGAATTTGGGTCCTAACTTATAAAAGACAAAATTTATACCCACCATACTTGCTATTTTGGTAAGGTTCCTCCAGATGGATATGGTGGGGGGGGAGGGGAAGAGAATGGTTTGAGCTTTTGTAATTTTAACCAAGATGATCCAAAGTCTCACAGTTTTTAGTATTATGTTGTTTGAACAAAAGTTTGAACTTAGAGAAGTTATTTTGACATTCAAAACCTGAGTATAATCTCTGTTAGACATGTTGAAAATGTGTTGCTTGCCCACTTGGGGTCCCCAGCATCAATTCTTGCATTATATACACACCACACACCACACACACACATTATATACACACCACTAAGCAGATTTAGCACTGTGTTCCAAAATCTCTCAAAATATCTCAGCAGCATTACTCAATCTCTTTTACTTCCATCTCAAAATAATTTTTATCACATGGAAAGACTAAAACTACTATTATTCCCCATTTCCCATCCCTCCTGACTCCTCTAAGAACTTGTACCAGTGGACCATGCTTAGCTCAATGATCATAAAACTTAGAACTAAGAACAAAAAGTATTGAATTCAGGGCATGGGACACCATTCCCCATGTTTAAAAAAAAATATCATCTGACATCTACCAGTGTCAGTTTTGTTATTTATATTATGTGGAGATTGAACTATCTAAAATTTCTTTTAGCTCTAAATTCTCTGCTATTCAAATATGGACTCCAACATGTGTCCATAAATAAGCTCAGGTCTCCCAATCCTTAAAAAAATGCTTCTTTGGAATTTTTTTTTTTACTATATTCAGCTATAGTTTTACCTTTCCATTTAACTGCCAAAATTAGTTTTAAAACTATGGTTCCATTTCCTTATTATCTACCTTTTCACAATTGATGACTTTCATTGCTATCATTCTCCAAGATTGTGTCTTCAATCATCAAATTCAATGTCCTTTTTTAGGTCTCATTCTACTTGACCTCTTTGTTATATTTAATCCTACTGTCATAGTCCTACTCAACAAACATCAGGATCTCCATGTAATTTTCTGGATCAAATATTAGGTTTTCTATTTGGCATATAAAGTGCCTCAATCAAATCCCTTTCTACCTTTTCAGTCTTTATATATTTTATGCCGACATAGAAAACAATCCAGGTATATCTACACACTTCTTCAAAAAGGACAAAGCAACACCCTTCCCCATCTCCATGCTTTTGTGTTAGCTGTCTACCTTCCTTGGAATGCTCTCTTCACCTTTACCTTTTATTTTCTCTAGCTTCCTTCAAAATTTAACTGAGGAAATTAAACTTCAAAGAGAAGAAACATTCAAAGTCACATAATGATTATATTGGCAAAGTGGAATTTAAACTCTGATAATTTCATTCAAAATTGATATCTATTCCTTTGTATTCCATAGTAGTCCTATGCTTAACCTTTCACTGGTTGTGTTTTTTTTTTAATTTCATTAATCATCTTTGAGGCAAACAATTCTTTTTAAGTTCTCATTAAAAGTTATAGTTGAGATATTTAGATTTTATTATAATCCAAATCCTTTTCCAAAATAACTATTATATATATATACATACACATATTAGATTTAACATATTTTAACATATTTAACATGTATTGGACTACCTGCCATCTAGGAGAGGGGTGAGGGGAAGAAGGGGATAATTTGGAACAGAAGGTTTTGTAAGGATCAATGTTGAAAAATTACCCATGCATATGTTTTGTAAATAAAAATCTTTTATAATAGATATATATATATTAGTCAACTCTAAAATATTATGGATTATTGATGACTGATCATATGAGTGTACAAACACATGCTTATTTATATAATGTGTTCATTGTGTGTGTGTGTGTGTGTGTGTGTGTGTGTGTGTGTGTAAAAACCTCAGTCTCAATTGTGGTTTTCAAAGAAACCATAGTTTTTTTATGAGAACATACACACATACACATACATACTTAATAGAATCCCTTCTTTCTCTTTTTTCTGTATATGCATAATATATATGTACATGTGTTTATATAGATAAACTGACAGATATTTACTAGATAGATAGATAGATATCGTATCTTTAAATGTCAATGAAATCCTGAACAATTGCAGTTTAATTTTCATCCTTCAAGGAGCTATGCTGACTCTGGGAGTTTAAATCTGCTTTGAGAAACTTTTACTTCTAGTAGCACAAGAGATTATGAGTGGATGGCTATGAAGAAGTAGAAAAATTTGTTTCTTGTGAGAATCAGACTTAACTTTTATCTTATGAAGAAACAAAGAGAAGACTTGTATTGGGATCCTGAGAACCCTGAATGGTAGTACTGTGTTTCCAGAACAGAAGTCAGTAATTGTAATGAGAGCTAAAGGTAGCTTTGTTTGAAATCTTTCTCAAAACTGATTAATTATAAATAATTTTATCCCTGTTTAACTGATCATTATACTGTTATAAATTATATAATCAACAAAAATGATCCTTATTTAAGGCTAGGATAGATGAAAAATGCTTTAGATAAAAAAATAGGATTATTCACATTTTACATTAAATGTTATTTAACAAAGAGGAAAATTATTTTGACATCATTGATTAATCAATGAAAGAGATGTTGCATTCAGGCAATTATTGAAAATATATCAGAAAATATACATAATTCCTTTAGAAATCAGAATAATACTAGCCAGCAACAAATAGAGAGAATTCCCCAACAAAGGTTATATATAGAGTGATTAGTTATTAAACATTTGTAGATATGTGTACAAAGATGGGCTTTATTTTTGTTTATTTGACAATTCTTTTCATTAATGCCGATAATAATCTGCTGATAAATTACAGTCTTAGAGAACTGCTTGAGTTTAAAAGAGATTGTTACTTCATTTTCATCACAAGATAAGTATATAAGTAGCAGTATTTGAATTCAGGTTTTTCTAACTCTAAATCACATCCAAGGTTGTATCTACTACACTTTTAAATTATGCATACACACACATATATACATATATAACATATGCAATTCTATGAATTCATAAATATAGGGTTTCATAAAGTTTACAAATTATGAACCCACTCAAAAACACTTCACACGCTGAAGAATATGAATTATTTCATCACAAAATAATTATATTTTACAGGATGATGCTTTCACGTATATTATATGATTTAGCAATTGCCCTCTATTTTCTATAAACTGTCTTCCAAATAAGAACATCACTGAATTTTGTGATTTTAACTATGCTTATGAATTTACAATTTGAATTATATTTATGAATTTATTATTTGAGCTATATTTAAATCCCAAGTCTTTATCTAAGATTTTATGAATCATCTATTTTGTTTTTGTCACTTAATAGATGAAAAATTACAATTTAGAGAAGTGAGGTTACTTGTCCAAGATCACACAACATGATGTGATCAAAAGTATGTAGATCTCTTAACAAAGAACCTCAAAGTGAAACCTTGTTCTGCTACTTAATACTTACATGACTTTGAGAAAGTTACTTAACTCGTCTTAACCTCAGCTTCCTCATCTGCAAAATAAAAGTATTGGATGAGATGTTATCATATAACCCTTCAAGCTATAAATCTATGATCTTAGTGGAAAAGTAAAGATTTAAATTAATAGTGTTTTCATGTTTATGCCATGCTTAAAAGTAATTTTTATAAGTGCTTGCTCCCAAACATACATCAGGAAAATATAGGATCCCTTAGAAGATAAAACAACTGAAATAATCCTGTTCAATTTCCTTTGGACAGCAAATATCAAGTGATCTATAAAATAGGGGGATGTATACTCATCAAAAATATCCACTATAGTGAAAGAAGGTATCTAGCTCAGAGACTAGGTCAACTTTTTGGATGATGATGTCATAAGAGTATAGATTTAGAGCTGGAAAGGATTTTGGAGATCAGTACACTGAAGTCCCTTATTTTATAGAGCATTGAGGTTAAGTCATTTACTCAGGGTTACAGAGCTAATAAAGTCTGAAGCCACTTTAAACACAGGTCTTCCCTGACTCCAATTTCAATGCTTTACATGCTGCACCATGTCATGAGGCTCCTATTTGTAGGGGATGTGGAATTGATTGCATCAATCCTTGGGACACTGCAGAACATCTTGGGAAAGATCCATAATCGCTCAAACAATTTAGACATATCAATCCACACAAGGATGACTAATTAGAAGAAGGTTTAATATTCTAATTTCAAGATGGATTTATATGGACCCCCTATTCAGGTTCTCCAAAAGCATATAAGTACTGTGGATATCCACATGTGTGTATATAAGTATATATATTTACATATATAAATAAATATTTATACATGTTTAACTTCAATAGATTACAATCTTTCAGTAACAGTGTTTCTTTTTTCTGCTTGTATTAGTAATCATGTCTTCCTCATCACTTCATCATAGATATTTACTAAATGTTTGTTGAATCTAATAGTGCATATTTGTATACTATACATACATTTTTATTACATGTGTGTGACATATAATAGACAATTTTTTCTAAGGCTAAAAAGAAAGAAGAGAATGAGTTATATTACTGTCAGGAAGTTTCAAAGTTTCAAAGCCCAAGATTCCCATGGAAGCAAAGGCCTATCTCTTAATTCCTATTTTACTAGGGTTATCATAAGGTAATAAGAAAGAGGATGCCACTAACTTAGAAAAAAATTAAGCATGACTATCTCACAGAGTTCAGTTGAGAGGTATCTGATTAGTATGAGCAAGATGGAAAAAAAGGGGGACCTGCAATCAAAGAATTATATGACAAAATGAATATAGGCTATTCAAAAGGCAAGAAAGTTATTGAAAGAAGGACAAGTAATATTCCAATGAAACCTTCAGGATACCAGGAAATATTTATGAGAGTCTACTGCATATAAGGTCAAAGTTTGGGGGCAAAATTTTAGATGAGCATATGCAAGAATCACATAGCATCTGCAGACATATCATTAAATGTATCCTAAGAGTAGTAGTGATACTAAATATATTACTGATCTCAGTGAAATCAGAGGTTGACTTGAGGATGTTAGATTGTTATGTTGCATTTTTTGCACTTAATAGTAATTTTTTCCCAATTACATGTAAAGAAAGTTTTCAACACTCATTTTTAAAAAATTTTCAGTTATAACTTTTTCTCCTTTGATCTGTTTCATCCCCCCATCCCAAGACAAAAAAAAATAATAATCTGATAAAGGTAATGCATGTAGAATCATGCTTAACATATTTCTTCATTAGTCATGTTGTGAATGGAGAATCAGGAAAAAAGGGAAATGACAAGAAAGATTTTTAAAAAGTGAAAATAGTATACTTTGGTCAACATTCAGACTCCATAGTTCTTTTTCATGTGGATCTTTCTCTTTTTTATGATCTCTTTGTAATTCAGATCTAGTAATGATATTGCTGGATCAAAAAGTGTGCAGTTTTAAAGCCTTTTGAGAATAGCTTCAAATTGATCTCCAGAGTTCACAGCTCTGCTAACATGCATTAGTGTTCCAGATTTCCCATGTCTTCTCCAAAATTTATTTACCTTCTTGTCAATTTAGCCATTTTGATAGATATGAGATAGCACCTCAGAGTTATTTTGGTTTGCATTTCTCTTATCAATATAGATTTAGAGGATTTTTCTTATTATTATTAGAGACAATTTTCATTTTTTCAGCTGAAGATTGCTTGTTTATATCTTTTGAACTTATCAAATAGAAAATTACTTGTATTCTTACAAATTTGAATCACTTCTTTATATTTTTTAGAAATGAGACCTTTATTAGAAATAATGCAAAAAAGGTCTCTTCCTGTTGTTCTAATCTTGCTTGCCTTTGTTTTATTTGTGTAATTTTTTAAATTTTGTATAATCAAAATTATTCATTTTTCATTTCATAATGATCTCTATCTCTTAATTGGTCATATATTCTTCACTTCTGTGTAGATCTGACAGGTAAACTATTGCTTACTCTTTTAATTTGCTTAAGATATCACACTTTACATTTAAATTATGCACCCATTTTGATCTTATCTTGATATATGATATTTAGATGATTGTCTATGTCTAGTGTCTGCCATACTATTTTCCAGTTTTCTCAGAAAGGTTGGTCAAATAGTGAGTTCTTATCCCAGAAACTGGATTCTTAGTATTTATTAAACAAAAGGTTACTTGAGTCATTTACTGTTGTCTCTTGTGCATCTACCTATTTCATTGATTCACCACAATATTTCTTAGCCAATATCAAAAAATTTTTGATTGACACTTTATAATATACTTTTAGATCTGGTATAGATAAAGCACCTTCCTTTGCATTTCCCCCTATAATTCCCTTGATATTCTTGACCTTTTTTTTTTCTTTCAGATGAATGTTTTATGTTTTCTAGGTCTTAAAAATTTTTTTTGATAGTTTGGTATGACACTGAATAAGTAAATTAATTTATGTAGAGTTATCATTTTTATTTTATTTACTTTGGCATACCCATGAGCAATTTATATTTTCCAACATTTATATCTGATTTTATTTGTGTGAAAAGTGTTTTGTAATTGTGTCTGTATGGTTCCTGGATTTTATTTCGGCAAATTGACTTATATTATCTACAATTATTTTAAATGGAATTTCTCTTTCTATATCTCACTTCTGGGTTTTCTTAGTAACATATAGAAATGCTGATGATTTGTGTGGGTTTATTTTGTATCTTGCAGCTTTACTAAAGTTGTTAATTATTTCCAGTACTTTTTAGGCATTTAGCTAGGATTTTCTAAGTGTGCCATCATATCTTCTGCAAAGAGTGATAATTTTATTTCTTCTTTGGCTAATCTAATTCCTTCAATTTCTTTTTATTCTCTTATTGCTAAAGATAACATTTTTAGGATAATGGGCATCCATGCTGTAATCACTTTGATAATATATATTTTTTTAATTTTGCATCTTCTTCAACTGTATGCAATTAAATCTGACAATCTAACTTAAATGGAATAATAAATTGTACAGATTAATAGAAAAGGAAAGAAAATCTTTAAATTTTAGAAAAAAATAATGAATAAGCCATTAATAATCTCCCTAAGAAAAAATCTCCAGGGTCAGATGGGTTTACAAGATAATTCTACTAAATATTTATGAAAAAATTTATTGCAATACAATATGTTATTTGCAAGAATAGGCAAAGTCCTAACAAATTACTTTTATGATCCAAATAGAGTTCTGATACCTAAACTAGGAAGATCCAGAGGAAAAAAATATATAGATAAATTTCCCTAATAAATATTGATACAAAAAGTTTAAATAAAATGTTGGAAAAGAAATTACACCAATTTATTATCAGCATAATACACTATGACCAAATGTGACATACCAGGAATGCATGGGTAGTTCAACATCAGGAAAACTATCAGCATAATCAGCCATATCAATAATAAAAATAACCAAAATTATATGATTATTTTAATAGATATGGAAAAAGCTTTTGATAAAATAAATCACTTATTTCTATTTTAAAGAGTAGAGAGTATAGGAACAAGTGGATTTGGTTAAAATGATTAAGCAGTATCTATCTAAAATCATCATAAGCATTATTTCATGCTAGAATTAGCTAGAATCACTCCTAATAAGATCTGAAGTAAGAGAAGAATTAACAGCACTGTTGGCTCAATATTTGTACTAGAAATGTTTACTTTAGCAAAAAGAGAAAAAAAACAAATTGAAGGAATTAGAATACACAATGAGGAAAGAAAACTATCACTCTTTGCAGATGGTATGATGGTAAACTTAGAGAATTCTTGGAGAATCACCTAAATTTGTTTGAAAGAATTAACCACTTTAGTAAAGTTGCAAGATATAAAGTTAACCAACATAAATCAACGATATTTCTTTATATTTCCACAAATTCCATCCCCAAGATACAGAAAGAGAAATTCCATTTAAAATAAGCATAGACAATATAAAATACTTGGAAGACTATCTGCCAAGATAAAGCTCAGAAACTATATAGACAATTACAAAACACTTTTCACACAAATAAAATCAGATCTAAATCTCTGGAAAAATGCCAATTGCTCAAGAGTAGGCAGAGCCAACATAATAAAAATGATCATTCTGTATAAATTAATTTACTTATTCAGTGCCATACCAATCAAACCTCCAAAAATTATTTTTAGAGCTAGAAAAAATAACATTCATCTGAAAGAAAAAAAGATAAAGGCTATGAAGGAAATTAATGACAAAAAAGCAAAAGAAAGTGTCTAACCATACCAGTTTTAAAACAATATAAAGCACCAATCATCAAAATTATTTGGCTAAGTATGGATCAGTGGAATAAATTAGTACACAAGACACTAGTAAATGACTCTCATAACTACTGTTTGATAAACACCAAGACTACAGCTTCTTGTATAAAAACTCACTATTTGACCAAAACTCCTGGAAAAACTGGAAAACAGAATGGCAGAAGCTAGGCATAGAACAACATCTCACATCACATAATAAGATAAAATCGAAATGTGTACATATTTTTTTTAAAAAAAGAGGAAGCAAAAAAAAATGTGTACATAATTTCAATATAAAGGGTGATACCATGAGTAAACTAAAAAAGCAAGAAATTGTTTACTTGTCAGATCTAGGGAGAAGGGAAAATTTTTGAACAAATAAGAGAGAGAAACATTATGAAATGCAAAATGGACCATTTTGATAACAAGTTTAAAAAAAATACACTTGCATGAACTGATGCTGAGTGAAACGAGCAGAACCAGGAGATCATCATACACAGCAACAACAGTATTACATGATGATCAATTCTGATGGACATGGCTCTCTGCAACAAAGAATTGTCTCAAACCAGTTCCAATTGTTCACTGAAGAAAACTATATACACCCAGAGAGAGGGATATGAAATATGGACCACAACGTAACATTTTCATGATCTCTATTGATGTTTGCTTGCATTGTATTGCCTTTCTCTGATTTTCTTTTTTTTTTTTCTTGTAGATAGGATTTTTCTTGCACAACTTGTCAAGTAATTCAACATTATTAACATGTCATGGACTTCCTGCCATTTAGGGGAGGGGAGGGGACTGGGGGTAAAAGTTTTAATGGAAAGCTTTGTAAAGATCAATGCTGGGGAACTACCCATACATATATTATACAAATAAAAAGTTTTAATAAAAAAAGGAAGTAATCAATGGATTCTTTCAGTAATTATTTTATCCTCTGATTCAAGATATCACAGCAGTTTCCTTTGATAATTTCTTGAAAGATGCTGTACAGGCTCCTTTTTTTTTTTTTGATTGTGCCTTTTGGTGGCCCAATTATTCTTAAGGTATCACTTCTGCATCAATTTTCTAGGTCAATTGTTTTTCCAGTGAGATATTTTATATTTTCTTCTATTTTTCTAAGATTTTTTTTTATTTTATGTTACTGATTCTCAATATCTTGGAGATTTATTATCTTCCACTTACCCAATTCTATTTTTTCTCCTTTTTTATTGAACTAAATATAAAATAAGAAAAAACAGAATAGAAAAAAGAAAGGCAGAAAAGGAAAATTAAGAACAAAACAAAACAAACAAATCATCATCATATGTCCAGCAGAACATTAGGAAAGATTCAAATTATATAGCAACAAATTTTCATTTCAAGAAAACATACATAATAATAGAGGAAATTATGTTCATGGAGGGTCATCTTTCCTTTGTTTCCTTGTAGCTTATTCTTTTGTTCTCTGCTGAGTACTTTTTACTGTATTCTTTTTTCCCTTTTCATCCCCCCCCTACTTGCCCCAAGCAAGCTACAATTAAACACAGATATATTTATGTGTGTGTGTGTGTGTATATGTATATGTACGTATATGTATATATATATATATATACACACACACATACACACATGTACACACAAATGCCTACACATGCACCCTTCCCCCATATATTTACATGCATATGCATTCACACCCATCCATAGATACACACCCACACACACACACACATATATATACACACACATATATAGAAGTATGTGTATACTCACACACACAGAGACATCCATATGTTACCATGAATCTAAAACAATAATAATATGGCTGACATATAATGCAGATTTCTGTCTTGATTGAATCTTTAAGTTTGACGTTGTTTAAGGCCAATGATTGCTATTTTTATATCCAGTAAATTCTCTTTTTGATCCTTGTGGTAGTGTTTCTATATATCTTATTTACTCTCCCAGATAACTCTTCTACTTTAATTCTGCTCCTTAACTTGCCCTGTTACTACTTAATCTTCTCCCATCCATGTGTCCCTTCCTTATCTTCTCCCCCCATCCTTTCCTTCCTTCTTTATCTTATTCCCATTAATCTACTCATCTTATCCCACTCTGATTAATCTAAACACCCTTCTGTACCCCCACCTTTATGCTAAACCCCCACTTTATCCTTTTCCCATTAATGCACACACCTTGTCCCACTGTCATAAATCTACACATCCTTCTATAACCTACTCTATCTTATTCCCTCTCCCCATCACTCTCCTTATTTCTTTACAGATTTTGGAGGGTGCTCTTACCCTTTATAGCATATATGTTGTGTTGCCTATTTAACCATTGAGTAGATTTTTGAAACCATGTGTCCTCCTCTCCCCTCTAATGCCTCTATGTCTATTCTTCCTCTGCACTTCATTTTTATAACATAATTATTATTTTCACCTTTCATAGAGAGTTTTGCCTTTTAGAGTCAGATCAGACTTAACTTTGCCCAATCTTTCCTTTTAGCTACCCAATTGCTGATGTCAGTCTTAAACATAAGGTATACATTTCCATGTAAAAAACACTTTGTCCACCTTAAGTTGCTTGAAATTAATCTTGGATACTGGCTCTTATGTGTTAAACTTTCTATTAAATTCAAGTTTGATTGAAAGTCCTGAAAATCTGCAAGTTAATTGAATGTCCATTTTTTTCATTCAATTTTACGGATAATTTTGCTGGATATATTTTTGGCTGTAGCTCTAGTTCATTTGATTGCCAGTAAGTATGATTGCAGGATCTGTGGTCTTTTATTGTGGCTGCTGACAAGTCCTGTAGAATTCTAATTGTAGCTCTAGAATTTTAGAATTTTTTTTCCTTGTTTCTTGTGAAATTTTCACTCTGATCTCCAGATTTTGAAATTTAGCAATAATATTCTTATATATTTTCCACAAAGGATCTTTTTGAGGTAATGATCAGTGGATTTTTTTCTCCTATTTCTCCTTTCCTCTCATGTTCTATCACTCCAGGACAATTTTCTTGTATTCCTTAGATTATTGTGTCAAGATTCTTTTTCTGGTCACAGTTTTCAGGTAGTCCAGTTATTCTTATATTTTCTCTTCTTGATCTGTTCTCCAGATGTTTGTTTTTCTTCTAAGATATTCCACATTTTGTTCTATTTTTTCATACTTTATATTTTGTTTTGTTGTTTCTTGGTCTCTTATTGCTTCACTGGCTTTCTCTTGACCAATTCTAAATTTCAAACAATTATTTTCTTCCTTAAGACTCTATCTCCTTTTCTATTTGATTAGCTTTTTTCATAATCTTCTTGAGTTTTTGTAGTTTTTATTTTTATTTCTTAAACTTTTCCTTAATCTCCCTCATTTGATTTCTTCTATAGATTCTCTCTGGCCATAGAGTCTTTTAACATAACATTTAACATTATAGAAAAGCTTTTTTTACTTCACGGTCTTCCTCTGAAGATGAACCCTGGTCTTCTTTGTTCCCACATTTTCTATTGGGGTTCTTTCTTTGCAAGTTCATTTTTCTTTAAATGAGAAGTATTAATATAAGCACTTCTAATTCTGGGGTATGGTATGGAGCCTCTAGCTTCACTTCAGCTCCCCTCTGAAGAGCAGATTTGGAACCCCAAATCAAGAGGTCCACCTTCCTGCAAGTGCCCACAGCCAGCAGCATCCCTGCCCCATGGCTTCTGCACTCACCAGGTAAGCTGGTTCCTTCTTGCCCAGGGCCACAACTCAGCAGCACAACTGGGCCTGGCATTACTAATCAGCAGAAAATCCCTCAATCTTCCAGACTCAGATCCCTGACTCCAG
>JAJPUD010008652.1:60689-71314 GCA_023553655.1 Myrmecobius fasciatus | reverse complement strand
TACCATTCAAGACATCTGGTAATAGATCCAACACTTTTTTTTACTCAAACCTTTTGTAAGACCTGGGGCAAATAACTTGGGTTCTCTAGGTCTTGGTTTACTCATCTACCAAATGATGATAAAACCAAATGACTTTCTAAGGTCCTTTCCAGCCCTAAATTCAATCACCCGCTGTCATATGATAATCTAAAATGTCATCTTTTGTTCTTTTATTTCATAGCTTACTGCTATAATTTTATATCTGGAGGAATATAATTTGGAACATAAATACTAGTTAGCAACATCCCAAAAAGAGACCTTTAGTTTTTGTCACTAAAACAAAATTTGAAATGGTAATAGCATTCAGAAACATAAAGTTTTACTGTGATTGCTGTATTTTGCATATTGATAATTTAGATGTAATAAGAGTTGCTCTTCTTTGTAAGAGAATTGAATGATTTTATAATTTAAACTGGCAGATGTTGAATAAAAATTGTACCCATAAAACAAACATCAGAATTTTAAGAGCAAGTAGCATTTTGGAAACTTTGCAGTGAATATTCTTAATGTCCCTTAGCATAGCATTGACCCAAACTGAATGGAATTTTATATACATGATGCAATATTTTTCTGGATTCTTTATTTACTTGTGGAAAGGGACATTCATCTTATTCACAACCACATAATATGGAGAATATTCACATTAAGGATTTCAGGGTTAACTTCACAATAATGTGTATTACACTGTTTTTGATTTTTAATCAAAAGTTTCAGTTCCTACAATTGTTGTCCTAAATTTATATCAGTAAACAGTAATTACATCACTATCCTAAATTAATATTTCATGAATGCCATTGTTCTATGACCCCTAAAAATTGAAAAAGAAAATCCATGGCTTAGTTTTGAAAATGTTTAAAAAATAAACAAGTAAATGCTGTGCATATACACAAAATCATCTGTAGAATTGTTTTGGTTTAAATTATTTTTAGCATTCCAAATCACACTATTCAATTCAACAAATAATAAATACTCCTTATGTTGAAGACATTAAGCTAACAGATACAAAGAAAAAAAGAAGAAATAATCTTTGCCATAAAAGGGTTTGTATTCTACTATAAAAAGATATAAGGTATAAGTAAAAGCAATAAATATGTGTGTGCATACATGTATGTATATCTATCTATATTTCTATTTATATCTATCTATATGAAGCCATTAGGAGTAGGAATGGTAAGAAACAGAGAGAGAAAGAGAGAGAGAGAAAGAGAGAGAGAGAGAGAGAGAGAGAGAGAGAGAGAGAGAGTTCAATATAGTCATATTGTTATATCTAAGGATATTAGTATATGAATTTCCTTGTGTTCTTCTTCAGTGTGTTTCTCTTTCCAGTGGGGAAAATTTTTACTTAGATAAAAATCTACATTCTTAAAGTCATGCTAGATAATTTCAAAAGGGAGTTAGTGCTAACAACTGAACTTCTTTCAGGGGCAAATGAGTAAGTTTATAAGTGGAAGCTTTTTCAAATTGAAAACAATTCACTTGGTCCTTTCCCTTAAGGAGTCTGGTAAATTATTCACCTGGGAGGAGAAGGCTATGAGTGTTTAATCTCAGGCATTTCAAACAAAATAAATACATTATTAATATAACTACCAATTCCTTTTAGAAATTTTCCTGAGTCCCTGACAATTAGAACCAGTAAGTCACTATTAAAGTGGATACTAAGCATAGAAGCTTAGGCAAAAAGAGAAATGTGTTTAAAAGCCTTTATGCAACTGAACCCTTGGTTTTTTGTGGAAACATTTTAAATGTCATATTAACCACCAAATGGCATCATATCCATCATCTTCCTCTTTTGCAAATATTTAAAAGCTGTCATCTGTACAGTGTAATAAAGAATCTACACACACTAATTTTCCCACCTGTTTTACTCAATTTGCTATTTTCAATTAATGAAAACATTCTAACAGGTTTGTGTGCATATTCATTTCTTAGTGACTACTTTAAACATCAGAATAAAATTGATCAGGAGATGCTAAAGGACACACACACACACACACACACACACAAAGGCACTAGTGAATTCTAACAGAGTCACATCTGTACTTGCTTCCATATTTTTTAGCATTTTTCTACATAAAGTTAGAGTCTTTTCCATGATGCAGCATAGCTCTTCATTCTTTGGTATTTTAGGGGACTACCATAAATAGTATCTTATCAGTTCACTTGGAATATATTGTTCTCTCTTCAACTAGTTATAAACCCTATTTCACCCTGATGCAATGCTTCATAGTTGTGAAGTCTTTAGTAAGGGGAGTTAGTGTAGCTAAGAAAAATTTACCTTTAAAGTAGTAATATATACTTACATTTGCCTATTGATCAACAATAATTTTAAAGTGTAAAATGTATTTTTGTGAAATTCAAGTTTCAAGCACTACTTAAAGGAGTCCAATTTGAGGGAGAGTGTGTATTAAGAATTTGTATTTTCCAGTTAATTCCCATTCCACCAGCCTGAATGACAGATAGTTGCTTCTATTCTCAGAACTCAGAAGTTCTGTGAAATTTTTATTATTATTGTTATTATTTCTCACATTGCAGTATTCAGTTTTTTTAATTTTGTTTTCTTTTTTACTTATGTTCTTCTAGATAAAAGTATTATCTTTAATTTATCTCTATGCATCCTGTCCTTGTCATCAATATGCTTTGCCTAAATAGAGATAAGATTTTCTTTCAATGTTAGTGCTTTTTCCTTCACTTTTTCCAGTTTGTCTTTTACTACCTTGAGTTTGAATTCTCAGATGGTTTTCTTTTCTTTTGTTTTCTGTCAGTTATTTATCCTGTTCAGGACATAAATTCTGTTTTTACAATTTGTTTTTCTCTTTTAAAACATTCAGGAACATTCACCTATGGTTTCATGTTCCTTGTCAGAAGCCATTGGGTCCTTTGCCTTATCAGTTATTGATTCATTTTTCTTCCCCCCTTCCAATAATTACTCTTAGATGTCTGAAATCATTTCCTCTGCCCTGAAGTTCATTTTCTCTTCTGTTATTAAGTCTTCCCTGTTGATTTATCTGCTTACAATGAAGATTTTTAACTGAAGCTTCTTTTTCCTGAGATCTTTGGTAATTTCAGTCTTTTCCCCTCCCCTATTGATCACTTTCTGATTCCCTTTCCTTTGATGGCAATTCCCTGGAATCTGAATCTCAAAACTCTCTCAGCTTCCTCCAACTCTTAGAAATTAATTTTATGGTTCACCATTCTAATTTTGTGTCTCAAGTGACTGACTTCTGGGGAAATAGAACTAGCCACACTTGGATGCTAAGTTCTTTCTGTATAGTTCAGTAGAGTGCCAACCAGCTCTACACCCATGTCTTACCTCAATTTACTCTTTCTAACTTTCATGGCTGAAATTTATTATAGCATAAATTATTATCCATACTTGATGTTGCTACAGTGAGAGAAAATTCTTGCCCTTTAGATATTCAAGACAGTGGAATGTGGTGGAAAGAAAGAAGTGTTAAATTCTTTTTCAGATGTATGGGTCAAATTTTACTGATCTGTTTCTGGAAACATAAGGGGCATTGAAAAGGGATTATTGAGTGAGTAGCATAGGGGTTAGAGATTATGCTTCTTTTGTTCATTTATTTTTTTTATCTTGTGGTGTTCTTGTGCCCTAGAACATGGAGACAACCCAAATTGCATTATTTCTGGAACATAATTCCTATTTTAGAGGTGTTTTAAAGACTATAATTTCTCCATCTTGTTGGATATATGATCAAGGAAAAATGTTTTCTTAACACTTAAATGCCTTTTCTGTCTTTGATATTGTCTTTGAACAACTATTCCTTTCATATATATTGTTTTTATGGAGAAAGCTTCCCTTTTTTGGAAAGGCCAAAGCATTACTTTTTAGTCCTTATTTAGAATCATCTGCTGATTTGGAACTATGCTTAAAAAGTTATCAAACTGTGCATACCATCTGACCCAGCAGTGTTTCTACTGGGCCTATATCCCAAAGAGATTTTAAAGGAGGGATTTTAAAGAATGCTTGTGGCAGCCCTTTTTGTAGTGGCTAGAAACTGGAAACTGAATGGATGCCCATCAATTGGAGAATGGCTGAATAAATTATGGTATATGAATGTTATGGAATATTATTATTCTGTAAGAAACGACCAACAGGAGGATTTCAGAGAGGCCTGGAGAGACTTGCATGAACTGATGCTGAGTGAAATCAGCAGAACCAGGAGAATATTATACACAGCAACAAGACTATACGATGATCAATTTTGATGGACATGGTTCTCTTCAAAAATGATGTGATTCAAACCAATTCCTATTGTTCAGCGATGAAGATAGTCATATACATCCAGAGAGAGGCCTGTGGGAACTGAGTGTGGACGACAACACAGCATTTTAACGCTTTCTGTGAATATCTCCATGCATTTTGTTTTCCTTCTTAGGTTGTTTTTTCTTTTTCTCTTTATAGATCTGATGTTTCTTGTGCAGTAAGATAACTGTATAGATATGTATACATGTATTGTATTTGTCATATAATTTATCCTATTTAGCATGTATTAGATTACCTGTCATCTAGGGGTGGGGGTTGAGGGGAAGGAGGGGAAAAGCTTGGGAAAAAAAAGTCTTTGCAAAGGTCAATGTAGAAAAATCACTCATATGTTTTGTAAATAAAAAGCTTTATTAAAAATAATAATAATACCTATCGAATAAAGTCAAAATTCATAGAAAAAAATAGAATCATCTTCTGTAACTAGATTTTTCCACTTTTTTATAATAAAAATGCTCAGAGAAGAGAAAGAGATATGGGGTGGAAGAAAGAGAATTTCCTAAATTAATCCTAAGTTATGACTCAAAGTCATAAAATATTAAACCAAGCAGAAATAATAGACCATAGTTTCTGGACTCTTCTGTTCACACACTCTATTCCCAGAGGTATTTACATGTATGTAAATACAACACAGTCCAATAGTTTCTCAAAATTACAGCACTCTTTAAAATAAACTCAGAAAGATTCAAAATAACAAGTCAGAAAACTATAGTAAAATAATTTTCTCTCAGTAAGTAATAAAAGAGTAATCTAGAGCAATTGTCATAAAAGAGGATATGGGGGAAGGGAAAAAAGAAGGAGGAGTCCTTATATGACCCCATGTAGAACTGAACATGATCAGGGTAAAGCAATAGGAATATAGTTGCCACTTGACATTACATTTTTAATTTTAGGGGTTTTTTGTTTTTTTTTTTTTAATATTTTATAGACAAAGACAATAGAGATAGAATGAAAAGTTGTAATCCAAATAAAAGTATAATAAAATTTTATGTCATTGATCCTTCTTTATTTGAAACATCTTTAGAGATAACCTTTCAAAAGAATTAGATAACCATGCAAGTCACCCGTACATTACTTTTTTGGACCACTCCCCTCAAGAAATTCCTAAGACTTCAAGAATAAATACAAGGATTTACTTCCTTAGATCAATACCTTAATTCTTTCTCAATGGAGAGCAATGGATCCTGGCAAGAATCATCTTATGGGTTATTGAAGAAGCAATTATTTTATCAAGACAAGAAATAAATTTAATTTTCACCTTAATATATTAAAAAAGCCCTTAGTGTTTTGCTCTCACTTTTTCTTTCTTTTTTTTAAAAAAAAAAAAAAAGCTTTTTATTTGCATAACATATGTATGGGTAATTTTTCAACATTGACCCTTACAAAGCTTTCCATTAAAAATTTGCCCCCTATTCCCCTCCCCTCCCCTAGATGGCAGGAGGTCCACTACATGTTAATTATATTAAAATATCTGACAAGTTGAATATATGTATACATGTTTCTATACTTATCTTGCTGTGCAAGAACAATCGTATCTACATGAACAAAAAAATTTGAAAAAGGAAACCCAATGCCAGCAATCATTGAGATAGAGCATGAAAATGATATGTTGTAGTCCATATCTCATATCCCTCTCTCTGGGTGTATATGGCCTTCTTTACTGAACTGAATTGGAACTGGTTTGAAACATTTTGTTGTTGCAGAGAGAGATGTCCATCAGAATTGATCATCATATAGTATTGTTGTTGCCATGTATAATGATCTCCTGGTTCTGCTCATTTCACTCAGCATCAGTTCATGCAAGTCTCTCCAGGCCTCTCTGAAATCATTCTGCTGGTCGTTTCTTACTGAACAATAATATTCCATAACATTCATATACCATAATTTATTCAGCCACTCTCCAATTGATGGGCATCCATTCAGTTTCCAGTTTCTAGCCACTACAAAAAGGGCTGCCACAAGCATTCTTGCACATGTGGGGCCCTTTCCTTCCTTTAAGATCTCTTTGGGATATAAGCCCAATAGAAACACTACTGGGTCAAAGGGTTTGCACAGTTTGATAGTTTTCTGAGCATAGTTCCAAATTGCTCTCCAGAATAGCTGGATCCATTCACAGTTCCACCAACAATGTATCAGTGTCCTAGTTTTTCCACATCCCTTCCAACATTTGTCATTATCTTTTCCTGTCATTTTAGCCAATCTGACAGGTATGTAGTGGAACATCAGAGTTGTCTTAATTTGCATTTCTCTGATCAATAGTGATTTGGAGCACCTTTTCATATGGCTAGAAATGGTTTTAATTTCTTTATCTGAAAATTGTCTGTTCATATCCTTTGACCATTTATCTATTGGAGAGTGGCTTGAATTCTTATAAATATGTTGGTCTCACTTTCTTAAAGGAACATTCTGGAAAGGGTTTTAGATTGAAGAAATATAGTCTTAATATCTCCAGTGCAAGGAGATTTCCATATGCTTCTGCAGCTTAAAGAAATAAAGATCATGTTTCAGGAATCACTAAGGACAACCTAGTTACCATAGGAGTAGACTAATTATAAATTCACTTTAGTCTCATACTTGACTATATCTAGATAATTATGAACAAATTAGGCCAGAACTAAAATGTGTTCATGATTCATCTTAACATTACATAAGCAGCAAGAGTGGTTCTGGGGGGAGAGGAGAGACTCAAGAATGCAATTCAGCTGATTAGGTGCTTTGATTAATAATGTGATATTTATTTATTTATTTATTTTTGTATAGTACAATTTGTCTGCGGTAAGATAGGTCTTTATGGGACTAGAAATATCCAAGCTATTGCCAAGACACATTTATTTTAACTTCATAATATTTCCAATATACTTCTCTCTTCTGACTCCAGAACCACCCTGGTGTAAATTCTTTTCACCTCCTACCTAGACCCTTGCAACAGCCTATTGTTTGCTCTTCTTGGCCAAAAGGGGGGTTACACCCTACTCCAATTGATCTTCCTCTCAGTTCTTAGTGTAATCTTCCTAAAACACAGGTTGGATCATGTCTTTGCTATATAGTCAATCAACTTCAATGTTTCTATCAGTCCCACAATCAAATATCCAAATATCAAATCCTCTTTTTGGAAGTCAAAACTCTTCATTACTTTCCTCTCTCATTTTCCAGTCTTCTAACACCTTATACCCACCATTATAATTCTCAATCCATTAATATTGGCTGTCTTCATGTACCTTGAACAAAATATTTCATCTCCAAACTCCATGAATGGAATAGCTATCCTCCATGCATGGAATACAAAAGTATTCCAACAAAAGGAAACTCTTTCTCTCTACTTCCTGGCTGTTCTGGCTTCCTTCAAAACCCTGCTAAAATTTAACTTTATTCAAGACATTTTTCCTAGGTCTTCGGAATTCTAATGACTTCCCTTTATTGATTATTTCCAATTTATCCTGCATGTAGCTATTTAGACATAGTTGTTTACATGTTTTGTCCCTTATTAAAATGTGAGTACTCTAAGAGCAAGGTTTAGCTTTTAGGTTTTTTTGCATCCCCAGAACTTAGTACTATATTTGATACATAGTATATGCTTAATAAACATGTACTGACTAATTTATCACAATAAGTCTACATAGAAATTATACTTAAATTTTAAAAATTAACAGTTCTGAGAAGTGTATCCAAAAGAATTCAAGGCAAGAAAATGTTGATTGCCCATGGAGATTTGATATTCAAGAATTCAATAACAATGACATTTCTACCTGAATTGAGCCAAATTAATTATAGGATATTACTACTAATTAATATTCCAAGCTTCCTCTCAAATCTGATCTTTTACCTTAATCAACAACCTACTCCCCTCATCTGAATTCCTTAATATTTTTCTAAATATACATTATATCTCTATTTTTCTCCTCCTGGAATGTCCTCCCTACTTCTTTATCTATTCAAATAGTATTTATTCTTGAAGACCCATGCCAAATTATACAATAGCCAATAAACATTGATTAAGTACCTAGTATGTGCCAGGAATTCTGCTAAGCACTGGAAATACAAATTAGAAAAAGAAAGACAGTCCCTACCTTCAAGGAGTTTACAATCTAATGGGGTAAGAGAATATGAAAAGGGAAGCTGTAAGTGATGGGGAGAAGAGGGAGTGCCACCAGAGGAAACCATTCTGCATGATCTTATGAAGTTAAAATGAAGTGAAACAATTGATCAAAATGAAGTTAACTCTGCCCTTAGTCAATGCATTAGGAAGTCTTTATACTAAGTAGATGATAGCACACAAGGCCTTGAAAAGTGTCATAACTATGCTAGTATCTTACAATCCTTTCTAGATTGCAAGCAACTCAAGAGCACAGTGTAAGTGTAGCTATGTATCCTATGCTTCACGTCCGAGAGTGCCCTCTGCTAGTGAGTGACCAGTATTTCTTGAAAGAATTTAAGTATGTGTGTATATGTATGTATATGTGTGTGTATATATATATATATATACACATAAATATATACAGACACACACACACATATATATACATATACATATATATTTCTTTTGTGAATCATATTCTCTGACCTCTCTTCATTTTTAAAACTGTTAGGCTGAAAAAAACTGGAAAACAGGATGGAAGAAACTAGGTATAGATCAACATCTTACACCATATGCTAAGATAAGGTCAAATTGAGTTCATCATTTAAACAATAAAGGGTGATACTATAAGCAAATTAGGGGAGCTAGGGATAGTTTACCTGTCAGATCTTTGGAGAAGGAAGAACTTTATAATGCAAGAAGAGCTAGAGAACATAATGAAATCCAAAATGGATAATTTTGACTACACTAAATTTAAAAGGGTTTGCATAAACAAAACCAATGCAGCTAAGAATAGAATGAAAGCAGAAAACAGGAAAAAAATACAGCCTGTATTTATGATAAAATTCTCAATTCTAAATAGAGAACAGAGTCAAATTTGTAAAAATACAAGTCATTCCCCAATTGATAAAGGATATGACTAGACAAATTTAAGATGAAAAAATATTAAATACATCTATAATCAAATAAAAAATGCTCTAAATAAGCATTGATTAGAAAAATGCAAATTACTCATATCAGATAAAGTAATATGACAGGAAAAAGTAATGATAAATATTAAAGGGAATGTGGAAAAACATACAAAAAAATACATTATTGGTGGAGTTGTGAAATGATCCAACCATTCTGGAGAGCAATTTGGAACCGTATCCAAAGGGTTATAAAACTGTGCATGCACTTTGATCCAGCAATGCCAAAGAGATTATTAAAGGAGGGGAAAGAATCCACATGTACAAAAATGTTTTTAACAACTCTTTTTGTGGTAGTAAGAATTGGAAATTTCATTGATGCCCATCAATTGTCAAAAGGCTTAGTAAGTTATGGTATATGAATGTAATGGAATATTATTGTTGCAGAAGAAATGATGAGTAGGCTGAGTTCAGAAAAGTTTGGAAAGCTTTTTGTGAATTGATGATGAGTGAATTGAGCAGAACTAAGAGAATACTGTATATAGTAACAGCAAAAGTATGTGATGATCAACTATGATAAACTTAACTCTTCTCAGCAATGTGATGATTCAAGACAACTTTAATAAATCTCATATGGAAAATTCCATACAAAGCCATGGATACTAAACATGGATAAAAGAATAGTATTTTCACCTTTATTTATTTCTTTGCTTTTTCTTTCTCATGATTTTTGTTTTTCCCCCTTTGATCTGATTTTTCTTGCACAACATGACAAATATGGAAATGTGCTTAAAAGGATTGTACATCAAACAAAACTAATACAGACAAGATTAGGAGGGAAGCATCAAATTGGGAAATCATCTTTACATTTAATGGTTCTGATAAAGGTCTCATTTCTAAAATATATAGAGAATTGTCTCATATTTATAAGAATTCAAGCCACTCTTCAATAGATAAGTGGTCAAGGGATATGAACAGACAATTTTCAGATGATGAAATTAAAACCATCTCTAGTCATATGAAAAGTTGCTCCAAATCACTATTGATCAGAGAAATGCAAATTAAGACAACTCTGAGGTACCACTACACACCTGTCAGATTGGCTAAAACGACAGGAAAAGATAATAATGAATTGTTGGAGGGGATGTGGGAAAACTGGGACACTAATACATTGTTGGTGGAACTGTGAACGTATCCAACCATTCTGGAGAGCAATTTGGAGCTATGCTCAAAAAGTTGTCAAACTGTACATACCCTTTGACCCAGCAGTGTTCCTACTGGGCCTATATCCCAAAGAGATCTTAGAGGAGGGAAAGGGACCCAC
>JAJPUD010008652.1:0-60589 GCA_023553655.1 Myrmecobius fasciatus | reverse complement strand
AGAAAGGGCCCCACATGTGCAAGAATGTTTGTGGCAGCCCTTTTTGTAGTGGCTAGAAACTGGAAACTGAAGGGATGCCCATCAATTGGAGAGTGGCTGAATAAATTATGGTATATGAATGTTATGGAATATTATTGCTCTGTAAGAAACGACCAGCAGGACGATTTCAGAGAGGCCTGGAGAGACTTGCATGAACTGATGCTGAGTGAAACGAGCAGAACCAGGAGATCATCATACACAGCAACAACCGTATTACATGATGATCAATTCTGATGGACATGGCTCTCTGCAACAAAGAATTGTCTCAAACCAGTTCCAATTGTTCACTGAAGAAAACCATATACACCCAGAGAGAGGGAAATGAAATATGGACCACAACGTAACATTTTCATGATCTCTATTGACATTTGCTTGCATTGTGTTGCCTTTCTCTGATTCTTTTTTTTTCTTGTAGATAGGATTTTTCTTGCATAACTTCTCAATCATTTCAACATTATTAACATGTAGTGGACTTCCTGCCATCTAGGGGAGGGGAGGGCACTGGGGGTAAAATTAGTAATGGAAAGCTTTGTAAAGATCAATGTTGGGGAACTACCCATACATATGTTATACAAATAAAAAGCTTTAATTTTTAAAAAAAAAAAAAGGATTGTACATGTATAATCTATATCAAATTGATTTCTGTCTTGGGGGAGGTAAGGAAGAGAGGAAAAAAATTTTGAAATTCAAAATCTTACAAAAATGAATATTGAAGACTATCTTTCAGGAGATCATTATACATGGCAACAAGACTTTTTGATGATCAATTCTGATGGACATGGTTCTCTTCAACAATTAGATGTTTCAAACCAGTTCCAAATGTTCAGTGATGAAGAAGGCCATACACACCCAGAGAGAGGCCTGTGGGATCTGAGTGTGGATCACAACATAGCATTTTCTTTTTTTTATTAAAGCTTTTTATTTGTATAACATATGTATGGGTAGTTCCCCAGCATTGATCTTTACAAAGCTTTCCATTACAAATTTTACCCCCAGTCCCCTCCCCTCCCCTAGATGGCAAGAAGTCCACTACATGTTAATAATGTTGAAATACTTGACAAGTTGTGCAAGAAAAATCCTATCTACAAGAAAAAAAAAAAGAAAATCAGAGAAAGGCAACACAATGCAAGCAAACATCAATAGAGATCATGAAAATGTTATGCTGTGGTCCATATTTCATATCTCTCTCTCTGGGTGTATATGGTTTTCTTCAGTGAACAATTGGAACTGGTTTGAGACAATTCTTTGTTGCAGAGAGGCATGTCCATCAGAATTCATCATCATGTAATATTACAACATAGCATTTTCACTCTTTCTGTGGATGTTTGCTGCATTTTGTTTTCCTTCTCAGGTTTTTTTTCTTGTAGATCTGATATTTCTTATACAGCAACATTACTGTATAAATATGTATACATATATTTTATTTGTCATATATTTTAACATAATTAACAGGTATTAGATTACCTGCCATCTAGGAGAGTGGGTGGGGGCAAGGAGAGAAAAATTTGGAACAGAAGGCTTTGCAAGGGTCAGTGTTGAAAAAGTACCTATGCATATGTTTTTTTTAAAAGTTATCTTTACATGTAATTGAAAAAAATAAAATAATGTTGAGGAAAAAAAGAAAAGAAACAGTCAAAAATCTTTTCCTTGAGGATCATCATTCTTTCTTTGGCTTTATGTCACTTCTTCTCACTCTCCACATACATTTTTGACAATTTCTCAAAATTTTTGTTGGATTATTATCCATCTCCCACAAGTAAGATGAATTCCCAAGGCTCTACTTTTTAGGCTTTCTCTTCTTTGTGCCTTTTTGTTGGCCATCCATGTCTGAAGCAAGATTCACATTTCTGTTTTTAGACTCATTGTCTTCTCTAATGATTCAGATCAGGAGTTACTTCCTCCATAAAACCTTCCTGAAAACTGCTAGTTTTTAGTTTTCTCCCTTCTCAGTTGTCTCAAATTTATTGCTCTGCATTTATATATATATATATATATATATATATATATATATATATGAATCCTTCATTTTGATTTAAACAACTCAAAGTTTATATATACACATATATATATAATTTTATTTATTTTTATATGTTTTACATATATTCCCAACATTTATTACTTTTCCTGGAGCATATTAGATAATAAATGTTTGCTGCATTGAATTAAATTGACTTGAACAATATCCCAACATTGCAGAAGGGATTATCCAAATTTTATTTATATCCCAATTTTAAAACTGCTAAATGATATAGTGTACAGAGATTTGACCCTGAGGAAGTCAAATCTGGCCTCAGATACTTACTAGTGTTAGACACTACTAGAAACACATTGAACAATATATGAAAGTTTTCAAAATTGCTGTTTTATCAATGTTCCACTTTCCATGATTCCCTTTGGCATTTTCATGGCAAAGATACTGGGGTGGTTTGCCAGTTCATTTTACAGATGAGATCACTAAAGCAAACAGGGTTAAGTGACTGAGGTCATGTTTGAACTCAGAAAACAGGAGTCTTCTGACTCTCAGAATGTCAAAAATGACTGAACACTTTCGTGTATTGTTCAACATGTTTCTCTTACTTGCTGAACAATAAATTATGAATAATCTTTCTCAAATTGGTATTCAAAGGAAGGGCAGGGATAAAATAATCATATACATATATGTATATATATAATATTTTCTAGACATACTGTATGCTTTAAAAATACATATTTTATTATTGATCCTAAATAACAGCCATGGGAAGTAGGTGTTATTATTATTATCACCATTTTATAGTTGAAGAAATTGAGGCAAACTAGTCACACATCTACTAAGCTGCCTTGAAATGCTTATGTGTCATAGGATATGAACTGGGAGTCTTTGAAAAGATATTCCAAAAAAAGAAACATTTTATCCTTTAAAATTTTAAACATTAAATTTTGTCTGCATCAAAAATCTTCATTACATGGGTCATTTGAGGGGGGGATATAAAAACAGGCTGTTTTGCCAATTTTGTTCCAAAACTTGTTGCTTCCATTTTATCCTAAGGACAGATTTTCCATACACCACTGGCCTCCTTGATCAGTATTTATGTATATCATTACCATTTCTCAGGCTTAAACTCTTCTTTAGCCAGTAGGGCATATGGAAAGCTGTTTGGAGGAGTCTCACAAAGCATTTATAGTAATTATAAATGATTTCAGCATTCTGTCTCCCACTCGGGTTCCTCTGATTCAAGGCCCCTGATTCCCCCACTACCAATTCATTCATCCAATTCACCTTCATCTCTGAGAATCCTTGGCTTCCTTCTGATCTCCTCTCCTTTGGAAAGCTTTTCCTAATTCATAAATTGTTAATGTTTAAATCACTTCATGTTTACATATTATGTCTTTCAGTAAAAAGTAAATCAATGAATAAAACTTATCCTTTGTGTGTGTGTGTGTGTGTGTGTGTGTGTCATTTATGTATAAGTGTAAAGCAAACAGTGGATACTTTAAGATATTTATTAAATAGCAATGAAAGAAATTAGTAGAGATGGCTCTTTTATAATACTTTTCTTTACTTAAAATATAAATAAAAAGGTGTCTTTGAATAAAGTGAAAGAAAACTAAAACACAAAATCAAAAAAAAAGGCACATGAAAGAGAAGGAAGCCCCCAAAATGACATAAACAATTTTTTTTTAGTATCAGTGACACAATTTGCCTCATATCCCCATAGCCCCATTTGCAGGTAAAAGCACTCAAGCTTTCTCAGAACCCAGACAATGGAGTGCTTCTCTGCCCTCATCTTCCATCACCCAACATCATTTCCTACAAATGTATGAGAATTCTTTTAAGAGAGAAAAATAAGAAAATAAGGACAAATAGGCATTTCTTGAGTATTTTTATGCAGAAGAAAAAAAAAGTGAGACATCACCAGGTGGCTGGAAGAATGTGATAGAACCATTTATTAAAAGTGAGTTTGCAGAGATATCAGGAACAAGAAGGCAAAGAAATAGCATCACTTGGAAATTATGGTTTTAAAAGGAAAAATAAATGA
Source organism: Myrmecobius fasciatus (assembly GCA_023553655.1). Classification (NCBI taxonomy): domain Eukaryota; kingdom Metazoa; phylum Chordata; class Mammalia; order Dasyuromorphia; family Myrmecobiidae; genus Myrmecobius; species Myrmecobius fasciatus. The sequence goes on along the minus strand of JAJPUD010008652.1, from coordinate 56,531 downwards.
AGGCTTATTGTATGTAATTCTAAAGTTGATCCTGAGTTAACTTTAACTAAAAGAAAGCAATATAGTTGAAAAATATCATCATGGTAGACATAAATACTCTATCTGGGAGTAATTCATGTTCTTAATAAAGTACATTTACAAGTTCATGCCACTCTATAACATTGTGTATTGGGGCTATAATTCAAATAATGGTACCTAGGTGGCTTGGAATAATAAGCCACCTGCCAAAGTTCCTAAATGAATCTTTATACACTATGGAAAGTGAACCAATTGACTGAGAGAAATTTCCCTTTTAATTTTCAAAGTTTTCCAAATAATGAAATATGTAGTTGTTCAATCAACGTGTATTGATTATGCATTTTATGTGCTAGGTATTGTGTACACTAAGGACATACATATAATGAATCAATCCCTACTCATAAGGAACATATAGAGTTTTAGATCAACATGAATTAAATATATATTAATAAAGATTACTTTCAGTGAATTTCTTCATAAAATTATTATGGCTTTCTGGGTAAAAAGCAAAATATTCATTTCATTTAAATTATTGACCACGCCATTTTCCTCTGCCTTACATTGTTAATGTGATGTTTCCTATATTTCAACATCTGTTGAAGTTTTTCTTGATCAATTTTCCAACAGAAAAACAATTAGAAAATACAAACATTTGGGCAGTAGTAAGACTGAAATATACTTAATATTCCCAGTCTAGCCATTAATAAGAATGATTTTATGATTAAGCCATCAAAATGTGTTGTCATCAAATTTTATGAAATGCAGTCTTTAAAATATTTTAAAGTATTTCCTTGAATTTATAAAACTATAGTATGATGATTTAATGAAAAGTAGTTTTGAAGGCAGAAGATTTGAGTTTTCCATTTATTTTCTGTGTAACTTTGTATAAATTGCTTCTCCTCTCTGAGAATTAATTTCTCCCATTGAAAATAAGGAAGTTGGAAGTGAGAATCTTTTGGAACTTTTAAGGAACCATTCAAAAAATTACTGATCATACATGCTACTGATATTGTTTTCTCAGTAATATTTCTGCTATAAGACTGGATGTTCTCCAAAGCTGGATAAGGAAGGAATGTGACTAGGATGTCACTACCATGTTAATCAACAAGAATTTATTAATGTATGGTACCTGATCTCTAGCAAGTGATTAATAATTTTTTGTTGTTGTTGACTGAATGATTAAGTGCATTGGCTACTCCTTAGTGTTCTTTGCTGGATCATTATTCACTGAAAAGATCTTCATCTTTTTCTACTTACTGTGAACATCGCCCAAGCTCTCTCTGATCTCTCTTCTTACACTATACAATTTCATTTGGTGATCTCACCACCTGCCATGGATTGTAGAATTATCTCTATCCCACTGATTTTCAGATTTATTTTCTAGACCTGACTTGCTTCCAGACCTCTATTATTGGCACCTCCAACAGCTTAATAAACTGCTGGACATTTCAAACTGAATATTTTGTAGACACCTTAAACAACCTATCAAAAATTGAAGTCATTATCTTTATATTCTCCTCTCTTTCTATTTTTTGATATCAGTTTAGAGTGCTGCCATTTTCACTCCTAATTATTTTGGATTATAACCTAGGTATTATTCTTAACTTCTTACTTTCACCATTCTTAATTTTCAATCTGTTGCCAAATTTTGTCAATTCATTTTGTAACGTCTCTCATATATGACTCCCCTTCTCTCTTCTGAAACTGCTGCCTCCCTAGTGTAGGCATTCATTATTTGATGTCTTGATGTTGTAATTGTCTTTTAGTTGATATCTCTGTTTCAAGTCTCTTTATTCTTATCCATCTTCAACTCAACTGTCAATCTAGTTTCTGATGTCACTGTTCAAACAAAAGTACTATCTTTCACATATGTCCTCTTTTCTTCTCTGATTCTGTCTCTACCCTGATGCAGAGCTTCATTATCTCACACTTGGACAATGGCAATAACCTGCTGGTAGGTCTACCTGTCTCAAATCTGTTCCTCACTCCATTCCATCTTCCATTCAGTTGCCAAGGTGATTTTCCTAAAGTCCAAGTATGACTGTATTACCTCTCCTCACTCAAGTGACTCTAGTGACACCCTTCAACCTCCATGATCAAATACAAAATTATCTCTTTGGCATTTTAGCCATTTTATAACCCTCAAACATCCTTTTTTAAGTCTTTTGACACCTTACTCCCTGCTACATACTCTTTAAATTAGTGACATTGATCTCTTTGTTGTTCCATGAGCAAGATCCTCCACCTCACTGTTTTGAGCATTATTCTGGCTGTCCCCCATGCCTGAAATATTTTCTTCCTCATCTCTACCCATTGACTTCCCTTGCTTCCTTTGAGGTCCCCCAAAATTCTCTCTTCTAAAATAAGCTTCACCCAAGTCCTTTTAATTCTAGTGTTTACTCTCTTTGAATTATTTCCCTTTTTCCTCCCTATACATAGATAATTAGTACATATTTGTCTGCTCATTGTCTCTGTTATAAGATTTTGAGCCCCTTGAAAGCAAGGATTCTTTTTTTTTCTCTCAATAGTATTTTATTTTTCCAAATGCATGTAAAGATAGTTTTCAACATTCATTTTCCCAAGATTTTGAGTCCAATTTTTTTTCTCCCTCCCTCTCTTATCTCCCCCCCAAGACAGTAAGCATTCCAATATAGGTTATGCATATACAATCTTTTTACAAATATTTCCATATTTGTCATGTTGTGTAAAAAATGAGATCAAAAAGGGGGGAAATGAGAAAAAAAAGCAAATAAACAAGAGTGAAAATACTATTCTTTAATCCACATTTAGTCTCCATGGTTCTCTCTCTGGATGCAAATGGAATTTTCCATCCCAAGTCTATTGAAATTGTATTGAATTGCCACATTGCTGAAAACAGCCAAGTTTATCATGGTTAATCATCACATAATTTGCTATTGCTGTAAATAATATTATCCTAATTCAGCTCACTTTGCTGAGGATAAATTCATATAACTCCAAATTTTTTCTGAAATCAGCTTGCTCATCATTTCTTATAGAACAATAATATTCCATTATATTCATATAGCATAAGTTATTCAGTCTTTCCCCAATTGATAGATATCCACTCAATTTCCAATTCCTTGCCACCACAAAAAGAGCTGTTAAAAACATTTTACACGTGAGATTTTTTTCCCCTCTTTTATGATCTCTTTGGGATACAGACATAGTAGAGATATTGCTGATCAAACTTCATGCAGAGTTTTATAGCCCTCCAAATTGCTGTCCAGAATAATTGGATCACTTCACAACTCTACTAACAATCCATTAGCATTGGGGCAACTAAATGATAGAGTGGACAGAGCACTGACTCTGAAATCAAGAGGATCTAAGTACAAATTTGTCCTTAGACACAACACTTCCTAGCTATATGATCTGGACAAGTCACTTAACCCCATTTGCCTTACAAAATAAACAAACAAACAAAAAACAAATGCATTAGTGTCCCACTTTTTCCACATTCCTTTTAACATTATCTTTTCCTGTAATTTCAGTTAATCTGATAGGTGTGAGGTAGTACCTCAAAATTGTTTTAATTTTCATTTCTCTAATCAATGGTGATTTCAAGGATTTTTTATATGACTATAAATGGCTTTAATTTCTTCATTTGAAAATTGTTTGTTCATATCCTTTGATCATTTATCAATTGGGGGAATGACTTGTATTCTTATAAATTTGATTTAGCTCTCTATATATTTTAGAAATGAACAACTCTTTTCTTGCTACTTTTTAGTATCTACAGCACTTTGCACAGTGCCTGACAGGAGATATTTAACAAATGTTTATTGACCTAATAACTTGTAGATTGATCTTATTAAAGCACAAGTATATGTAAACTATCCACTCAATAAACTCCAGAATTGCCTTAATTTTTGACTTCACAAAATCTTCTGTTTAATTCTAAAGTTCTTCTAACCTTGTCTTTTCTAAACTTTTCAGCCGTCTTATACATTACTCCTCTTCATATATTCTGTGACTGACTGAAATTGATTTCATACTGATCCTCACATAAAACTTCTATGTCAAATTTCATAAATTTTCTATAGCTGCCTCCTATGCTTGAAAAGTTTTACTTCCTTTCTTCTGCCTCTTGGCTTATCCTAAAATCTCACTTTTTATAAGACATCTTCTTAATCCCTATCAATGTTGTATTCCCTTTGAGATTATCTCCAATTTATCCTGTATATATTTAATTTTGTACATTCTTGTCTGGGTATTGCCCCCTGCCACTAGCATGCATGCTCCTCAAAGGCATCAATTAGTTTTGCCTTTCATTATATTTCCAGAATGTAACACAGTAACTGGCACATAGTACATATTAATTAAATATTTTACAATTTTCATAGTAACTGACACACAATAGGTATTGATTAAATATTTTACAACTTTCCCTGACTAAGAATAGCCATGATTTATAATCTTAAGTTTTGTTATATTTATTTAAATAACTGTACTACATTATTTTAATGAAATATGTTTGTAATGATATGGAATCTGCCGTACTACTTTCTCTAAAGCTATATGTTTAAGAGGTATCAAAAAATTTAAGATTGAATTATAAATTTAAAAGTTATTTATATAATTAGTTGGAGAAAAAAGAAGAAAGATACAGTAGGTAATTTTGTAATTTGTTAGTTTCATGTGACTTTAGTAAATAAATACACAAAACATGTCAGTGGCAATATAATAAAAACTAATCTGTGCACACTGTTGATCCTTGGTGGCTGATATACCCCAAATGATTGCAATATTTGTATAATTTAAGCAGCATTTGTGCTTGAGTTAACAAGAGATAAAAAATAATTTGAGGAATTGTCACAAAATGGTATAACTGAAATGAATTCTTTCAATATAAGAAGAAAGAATTATTTGGCCTCAATGCAAAGCATTTTAAAATATTTTTATATCACTTAATGTCTGGAATTTTAATAAGAATTTTGTTCTGAGACACAGCACCTATCACAGCAGACAACATAAGAATGTATTCTAGTGTTCAGAACAGAAGGTTGGGAACATGGGACCATGACTTTCCCTGCAGATCCATCACTGTCTTCTATGAACTTGAGAAAGTCTCCTTATGTCTATCGGCTTCAGTTTTCCCATCTGTGCACTAAGAAAAGGAATGAATATTATGTTGTGTTGGGAGAGTCCTTGGATAGAAATGTGAGCATTGTAAAAGCAGTACTGAATATTCATGGATGGTTAGCTAATTCTGGAATTTCTGATACTATCATTTCCACAGTACATTTTTCTAAAAATAAGCAGCTTGTCTCATTATGCACCATGCCAAATATAATTTAAAATATTTTGTAATACTTTTATTTTCTAAGGTAGGACATATATCAAGGACAATATATTGCATGTGCATACTTAAAGTGTCTTGTTCCTTAAATTTCTATATTTCTAAGCCCATTTCTAGTTATTAGAAGTTTTCATTATCCTCCAAGGGCTTTCTACTCAGTGTAATGATTAGTTAAATCCCATTAGTTGAAGAAAACAATATAAATGCACCCCAGTTTTTGATCTATTTTTCTAATGAGACATACATTCCACCCAGGTTAAAAACATGGAAATATGTTTTGCATGACTACCCATATATAATCAAAATTAAACTGCTTGCCTCTTCAAGGAAGAAGAGAAAAAAGAGAAAATGAAAATTTGAAGCTCAAAATTTTGAAAAATTAATGGTTAAATTGTTTTACATGTAATTGGAAAAATGAAACATAAAATAATTTAAAAGTTTGAAAATAATTTTGATTTTAAAATTATATTTCCATCAAAATGTCTAACATGACCTAAGTGATAATTAAACATAAATTCAATGATTATTTTACCCTAGAGATTTTAAAATGAGTTTTCTGGTTTAAAGAGCTTTAGTGATAAAATTTCTTTTAAAGTTTTATAAAACATATTTGGAGATACTTAAAATGATGTTAATTTTAAAATTCATCCCCAAATCCCTGGATTCTGGTTTCCAGAATCATATCCACTTACCAATTTAGCCACTGAAATTCTATATTTACATTCATTTGTCGTGGAGATTTTGTCTCTCCAAATTGGGTGTGCTCAGATAACATATATTTTATGATTTAGATTAGTAGTACTAAATTATTTTGATGCATTTGATACTTTAATGTCAAAGATTAAAAGCATGGTTCTTATCATAAAACATAATCTTGTATATAAAACCATGCATTAAAGCTAACTTGTTTTTGTTGTTGTTGCTATGTCTTCATTAACTGATTCTCATAAAAAAAAATTTTTTTTCTCATAGAAACAAACAAACAAACAAAAAAAAAGGAAGTTACATACAGGATTTAAAGTTGTCTTCTTAGGTGCTTCTTTTAACTATTAATATGATGCATGATTTATTTCCTTCTTTTTTTTTTCTTCTTTTTCTGATATTTTGAAATGTGATCCCAAGAGGGTTTCTTAGATAATGCTTCCTTAATTCAGTTTTCCTCTTTCTGTATTTTATCAAGTCTAGCCATGCTTTCCACATTTATCTTAGATCACAGGATCAAGATTTGAAAGTAGAGGGGAACGAACAAATCATCTAATACAATCCCTTTAATATGTATTTTAATTTTTTAATATTCCCTTTTTGTTATGATACAGTGAAAGAATATAAGCAAATCACTGAAAACTTTAAAATACTATATTGTTTATTATCACTATAAACTTAATAAACATAAAGATTTCAATTTATAAAGAACAGAAAATTGAACTGTATGTGAATCAGGGACTCACTAATATTTATAGCTCATTTTTCAATTGTATATTAGATTCAGTGAAATAGTAATAATACTGCATTGCTTGTTTATGAGCCTTTCTCAACTTCCTTCTACTATGTTATGTATATTTTAAGTGTTTCATTATACAGATGAGAAAATTGAAGGCCAGAAAGATTATATGACTTTTCCCAAAATCATAAAAGTAGCAAATACCAGAGGCAGGATTCAAACCCAACCCCTGTGCATCTACAATTAATGCTTTTTTTTTTCATTCTACTACAGACTTTTCAAGTGCCACTGACATTTCATATCAGGCACTGAAATGGTTATCTAAATTTAGTGATTTCACTTCGATCAATGATGAAAATAATGCATTGAGAATTCCAGTATTAAAAATAAGGTGTACATCAACAGTTTTTAAGCAAAACATGTTTTTGAGGGGGGAAAAACAACCCTATTATGTTATAGGTATATAATGACAATAGTAAAAGTTAAGTTGAACTTGAATTGCCATTTACCAAATCAAATCTTTCACATTAAGAATAGTAAGGAAAGAAATAATAAGCAGGTGGGTTTCAGAAAAACCTGGAAAGACTTGAATGAACTGAACATTGTACATAATGATAGCAACATTATTTGATGATCAACTATGATAAATTCAGTTCTTCTTGGCAATACAATGATCCAAGACAATTCTAAGAAACTCAGAATGAAAAATGCTGTCTATATCCAGAGAAAGAACTATGGAGTCTGAATGAAGATTGAAGCATACTATTTTTGCTTTATGGTTTGGATTGTTTTGTTTTCATGTTTTTTTTTCTTTTTGTTTTGTTTCTTCTTTCTCAACATGACTAATGTGAAAATACTTTTAACATGATTGCACATTTATAAGTTGTATCAGATTGTTTGTTGTCTTATAAAGGGAAGAATGGAGAGAGAGAAGGAGAAACATTTGGAACTCAAAATCTTATAAAAATGAGTGTTGAAAGCTATGTAATTATATGTAATTAAGAAAAAAAACCAAAATACTATTTTAAAAAAAAGGAAAAAAATAATGCGGAAAGATCCTTATATTAGAAGCTTTATCTTTAGGGTAACAAATTAGGAAGAAAAATATTGAATTTCTTACCCTCTGTGACAATGAAGATTTTGCCCAATTTATCTGTTAGCATAGTGGATAGAACACTGAACCTGGAGTCAGGAAAACTTGAATTCAAATCCAGCCTCAGAATATGTGACTCTGGATAAGTCATATAAACCTCTGTTTATCTCAATATCTTCATCTTTAAAATGGGGATGATAATAATAGCACCTATGTCCCAGGATAGTAATAGCCCTTACCTCTCAAAATTGAATGAGATAAAAATTTTAAAGTTCTAAATACAGTGCCTGACACACAGTAGGAGCTATGTAAAGGTTAGCTATTGTTATTTATTAATTTTAGATTTAATTTACTATATTTATTATGAAAATATAGATATTTATTATAAAATAATATTTATATTATAATTATCTTGGAATAATTCCTTTCATAGAATAGTATGTAATATATAATTATAAATATAATTTCACATATCAATTTATATAACATATCAATATAATATTACCATTATATAATTATTACTATTTTATATATAATTATATATAATTATGTAATTACTAATTACTGGTCACCTATTAAAATGCTACATCAAATGAAAAATAAACATTTTCTATGCATAACATGAATTGTCTTTTTTATATATCTTTAGAGAACACAAAGCTCTTTACATGATATTTCACTGTATATTCATAACAAGTCTGTGATATAGGAGTATTTGTATTCCCATTTTAGAGATAAGAAAATGGAAGCACACACAAAAAGGTAAGTGACAACCTAGGTTACCAAAGTGTAGGTTAAATAAATAGAATTTCTGATACTAAAGTCAAGATGATCTGACTTCAAATGCTCCTCTATTACTTGCTATTTATGCAACCCTAGGCAAGTGACAATCTCTCTATATATATCATAGTACTCCACAGGATTTGACTAACAGGTGCTATGTTTCATTGATAATGAGTCCCCACAGTCTAAGTTCTTTAAAACTGATGAAAAGCATAACTCTTTTGAATAATACCAAAAGGAGAAAAAATTATTCTTTCACTTAGAGGAAGATTTTAAAAATAACATTATTTGAAATCAATATAATATTGTTGTTGTTCAGTCATTTTTCAGTTAGATCTTACTCTTCACATCCCAATTTAGATTTTTTAGTGGAGATCCTAGAATGGTTTGCCATTTCCTCTCTAGCTTTTTTCTCTTTTTTTTTTTTTTCATTTTACAGATGAGGCAATGAAGCAAACAGGGTTAAGTGACTTGCCTAGAATGACACAACTAGCAAAAGTCTGAGTCTGGATTTGAACTCAGACACGTAAGTCTTTTTTAATTTCAGGCCCATCTCTCTATTCACTGCAACATCTAGCTGTCCTATCAATACAAAAATTATCAGTATAATGATACAATTGCTTTTTACAATGTATCTCATCATCTCAACATTATAATTATTTTTCATTTGACCAATTGTTTTTAAAATACTCCTTATTAACAAAATGAAGAGTATATATTTGCTAATTATTCTAATAAATTTTTTAAAGTGCATTTTTATCATGATGCCCCAATGAAATCTGGAAAAGAGATGCTTTCTTTCCAATGTTCTAGAGATTAGAAAAGCAGACAAAGTACACAGAAGGCAGTATCCCTTCAAACTCTACATCTCAAGGTGATATTTAAGACTGACATCCAAACAGCAAATGAAGATTTCAAATTTTATTCTGGGCCCTTAGGGATAAGCAAATCATTAATGTGAGAAGGTATCAAGCCATTAAGTGCTGCAAAAGCCAACAATAAAACTTTGAAATCAATGTGAAACCTGACAGAAAGCCAATATGGCAACTAGAGGACAAAAGTGATGTACTTTAAACAGGTGAGTAGTCTTGTTCTGTGAATGAACTGGATCCTAGAAATTGATTTATCAAGTAATTCAAACAACAAAGAGTTGAACTAAGCCAATATCTTAAAATGATTGCATTATGGCGAAACTGTTCACTAAGTTTATGGCACATAATATGAATTCCTCATGGGATGCTCACAGATAACTAACTGGTAATAACTATCCAGGATGCTTTTGTATGCATGCTAAAATCAGGATTTAGATTAAAAGCAAAGACTTACCCACAACTAAATACCAAAGATTTAAGTAAAAATAAAAAGGAAGGTACAAATAAAAAAGGAACTTAGTATTATGACCTCTTCTTAAGCACTAAAATTCTTTAGAATTGTATTTAAACTTTTAGGAACAGGTTTTATTTAAGCTGAAAATAAATCTAGAGAGTATTATGGTAGTAACTACGATAATACCTCATTATTTTAACCTAAATATTAATGAATTAGAAATACTGTACAATTTCTTTCCTGGTGAGCTCAAGTAAATTTAACATATTAAAACAATACTGGGCAGCTAGGTGGTACAGTGTACAGAGTGCTGGGCCTGAAATCAGGAAGTCCCATCTTCTTGAGTTCAAATATGGCTGCAGACATTTACTTGCTTTGGGACTCTGGAAAAGTCACTTAATCTTCTTTGCTCCAATTTCTTCATCTGTAAAAATTAGCTGCATAAGAAAATATCAAACCACTCCAGCATTTTTGTCAAAACACCAAATGCATCAAAAAGAGTCTGACACAATTGAAATGACCCCAAAACAAAAAAACAATTACTAAAACACTTATGAATATTGAGAATTTTACTTTTCTGTACCTCAATTTCTCCATCTCCATGTTGCAGTAATTAAGGCTATTCATAGCTCAAAAAGTTCAAAAAATGGAAAGTTATAAAATAAAGTCACTGGGAAATCATATTCTTAATAATGAAAAATTAAATTCAGAGCAAAAAAACAAACCCCATCTTCTTTCCCTTCCCTATTTCCACACTAGATTTAGTCTAGATGATTAGATTAGGATGTTCACATACTAGTGTCTGCGTAAGAATGGTAATTGTTTGCATGAAGCTGAAGTTTAGTATGGCCCTAGATGAAGAGAAGTCTACTCAATAACAAATGCTTGTCTGTTATCTAACTTATTCTCTCTATAATAAATACAATGTTCCCTAGAATTAAGCAGTGAACTTCCAGAAATGCACTATAATGTGGATAGACAGTGGATAGAGAAGGAAAAACTTAATTTCAATAATTCAATAAGCATTTAGTACATGCTTACATTGTGAAGAGACTACAATAACTATGACATTCATGAAGATAATTAAAATATTTTATTTTTCTTTTTTATTGTTTTCTATTTTATGGTTATACATATATTTTAATACATATTTCTTTATGAATCATGTTGGAATAGAAAAATCAGAACAAAAGGGAAAAAATGAGAAAAAAAATCAGAAGAAAAGGGCAGAGTGGGAAGTTGAACATAGCATCTATTAATTTACATTCATTCTCCAGAGTTCTCTTTTTGGATGTAGTTGGTGTTTTCTTTTCAAAGTTTATTGAAAATATCTTGGATCATTGAATTGCTAAGAAGAAAGTCTTTCATAGTTGATCATTCATAATGTATTCAATGTATTCCTGGTTCTATTTCTTTCACTCAGCATCAATTCAGGCAAATCTTTCCAGGCCTTTCAAAAATCAGCTTGTTTATCATTTTTATAGAATAATATACCATTAATTTTGTATGCCATAATTTATTCAGCTATTCACCCAAAGGATAAACATTTATTAATTTTTCAATTTTTGCCACCACAAAAAGAGTTGCTACAAATAGTTTTGCACATGTGGGTGCTTTTCCCTCTTCTATGACTTCCTTGGGAACAGCTCCAGTAATGGCACTGTTGGGTCGAAGTTTATGCAGAGTTTGTTCAGTGCCATACCAAACAAACTGTCAAAAAAATATTTTAGTGAGCTAGAAAAAATAATAGCATAATTCATCTGGAAGAATAAAAGACCAAGAATATCAAGGGAATTAATGAAAAAAAATACAAAGAATGGTGGCTTAGCAGGACCAAACTTAAAACTATATTATAAAGCAGCGGTCATCAAAACAATTTGGTAGTGGCTAAGAAATAGAGTGGTTGATCAGTGGAATAGATTAGATACACATGACACAATAATCAAAGCTTATAACAATCTAATGTTTGATAAACCCCCAAACTCCAACTTTTGGAGTAAGAACTCATTATTTGACAAAAATTTCTGGGAAAACTGGAAAATAATATGTCAAAAACTCAGCAAAGATCTAGATTTCACATGCCACATCAAAATAAGGTCAAAATGGGTACGTGATTTAGGCATAAAAATGATACATATACAAATTAGGAGAACAAAGAATAATTTACCTATCAGATCTTTGGAGAATGGAGGAATTTATGACCAAAGAACTAGAGAACATTATGAAAGGCAAATTGGACAACTTTGATTACATTAAATTAAAAAGGCTTTGCACAAACAAAACCAACAGAAACAGGATTAAAAGGAAAGTACAAAGCTGGGGGAAAATCTTTACAGCTAGTGTTACTGCTAAGAGTCTCATTTCTAAAATATATATGAAAAAACTGTGTCAGATTTATAAGATTATAAGTCATTCCCCAATTGATAAATGGTCAAAGTAGTTAAAGAATATGAACAGACAATTTTCAGATGATGAAATTAAAGCCATGTGTAAACATATGAAAAAAATGCTTTAAATCACTCTTGATTAGAGAAATGCAAATTACAACAACTCTGAAGTACTACCTCACACATCTCAGACTGGCTAAGAAGACAGAAAAAGATAATGGTAACTATTGGAGGGAATGTGGGAAAAACTGAGATACTAATGCATTGTTGGTGAAGTTGTGAAATGATCCAAATATTCTAGACAGCAATTTGGCACTATGGCCAAAGAACTATCAAACTGTGCATACTCTTTGACCCAGCAGTGCCACAATTGGGTATGTTTCCCAAGGAAATCATAAAGGAGGGGAAAGCACCCACATTTGCAAAAAAAAAAAATAAGAATGTTTGTAGTAGCTCTTTTTGTGGTAGCAAGGAATTGGGAAAAGAGTGGATGCCCATCAATTGGTGAATGACTAAATAAGTTGTGAAGATATTATTGTTCTAATCAAAATGATAAACAAGCTGATTTTAGAAAGACCTGGAAAGATTTGCACGAACTGATACTGAGTGAAACAAGCAGAACCAGGAATACTTTGTACACAATAATAGCAAGAATGTGCAATGACCAACTATGAAAAACTTGTTTCTTCTTAGCAGTTCAATGAACCAAAGCAATCCCAATAAACTTAATACAGCAAATTCCATCTGCATCCAGAAAAAGAACTATGGAGATAGAATGTAAATCAACACATGCAATGTTTCCTTCTTTTTTCAGTTTTTTTTAAATCTCTTTCATGGTTTTTCTCTTTTGTTCTGATTTTTCTCTCCCAACACTATTCATAAAACAATGTGTACTAAAAATAAACAAATTAATTATTTTTTAAAAAAAGAAAAAAGAGATGAGGAGGCATTTCTCAAGATTATCTCTGGTCTGGCTTCCTTGCTGCTTGAGGCATAAAAGGTGCAGCCTCTATCATGATGGTATCTAGTTGAATTTCCATTGTCTTTCCAACATAGTGTGGTTGGTTGCCATAGTCAGTTAAGAAATAGAGGAGGAGTAGCTAGATGGTGCAGTAGATAGAGCATCAGCCCTGAAGTCAGGAAGTCCTCAGACACTTAACACTTCCTAGCTGTGTGACCCTGGGCAAGTCACTTAACCCCAATTGCTTCAGAAAAAAAAGAAAGAAAAAGAAAAGAAAGAAAGAAAGAAATAGAGGGAGCAGCTAGATGGCATGGTGAATAGAGCACAGGTCCTCAAGTCAGGAAGACCTGAGTTCAAATCTGATTTCAGACACTTAATACTTCCTACCTGTGTGACCTTGGGCAAGTCAAAACCCCAATTGCCTCAGCAAAAAAAGAAGAAGAAGAAATAGAGGAAAATAATTTTTTTCTTTAGTTTTTTTTCTAATAAGTATTCTTTTTGCTTTCAAAAATATGTTGTTTTTTATTTTATTTAAAATATTGTTATTACAATTTGTCATCTAAATTTTCTTCACACATTCTAATTCTTAATTTGAATTCTTGAACAGACCAGAACTAGGCCTACCCCAGAATTCATATAATGTATTGCTAATCTTAATGAAAAGCAGAGTTCTCATGCTACCCTATTCATATACCCCACAATAAGTGCCTTATCCTGGGAAGTTTCCCTTGGATTTCTACCTCATAGTTTTTGTGGCCATTCAACAGAAATACTACTTTTATAAAGGATTCTGAAAAGATGGCAGAGTCAGTCAGAAAAATACAAGTTCTCCAGGATAATTAGAGATCTAAAGAAAAATATCAGGATGACATAGGGCCTATGTAAAGTATTTATACTTCCAGGCTTGGATTATGAGGCAGCCTCAACTCCAGCCACAGAATTTCATCTGTTGGACACTATGGAGAATTGGGCATATGAGTAGGAAAACATTGAAGGAAGTTTTACTTGTAAGTGACTCCAGACCCAACTGTTGCTGCTAAGATAAAGTCCTGGGTTAGAAGAAGGCAGCACACATCCAGGGAGTACAAAAACGGGAGAGGAGGAGATTGGAACACTGTGGGCACTGACTGGTTTCAGTTTCAGATCAAATGGGAGAAGTGAAGTAGTGCACTACTTGCACACTACAAGATTAGAGGTTATTACAATAATAAGCTCTTAAAAAAAAGTACAGGAAAAGGAGACAAAAAATTACCATGAAAATAGAGGAGACTAGGGTTCATCTTTAGAGGATGATACTAAATTTTAAAAAGCCTCTCTCCTCCTCCAAAGAGTAATGTAAGATGGTCACCTGGCCAAAAAGAATTATCAAGAAACATTTTTTTTTTTTTTTGCTGAGGCAATTGGGGTTAAGTGACTTGCCCAGGGTCACATAGCTAGGAAGTGTCTGAGACCAGATTTGAACTCAGGTCCTCCTGACTTCAGGGCTGGTGCTCTAACCACTGTGCCACCTAGCTGCCCCTCAAGAAACTTTTAAAGGTCTTTATAAATCAAATGAGAGAAATTGAGGGAAAAAATTAAAAATAAAAATAATTCAAGAAAAACTTGAAAAGGAAGTAAACCAACTAGAAAAGTAGATCCAGAATCTTAACAATATAAATTACTCCTTGAAAATTAGAATTGGAGGGACAGCTAGATGGCACAGTGGATAGAGTACCAGCCCTGAAGTCAGGAAGACCTGAGTTCAAATTTGATCTCAGACACTTAATGCTTTGTAGCTGTGTGATCCTGGGCAAGTCACTTAACACCAATTGCCTCAGAAAAAAAAAAATTAGAATTGGACAAGGGGAAGAGCATGAAGGTGTAGGAGACCAAGAAATAATAAAACAAAATGTGATGAATGAAAATAATTTTCTTCTGAAAATGTGAAATTCTTCATAAGAAAAACAACTTATCTAGAGAACAGATCCAGAAGAGAAAATGTAAGAGTAACTAAATTATCTGAAAGTTTGAACTAAAAACAAAACAAAAAAAAAAAAAAAACGACAGAAGAGAATAGAAAAAATTCACCAGTTACCATCTGAAAGAGATTTTATAAGGAAAACCTGTAGGAATATCATAGGCAGATTCCAAATCCTCCAGCTTAAGGAGACACTATTGTGAGCTACATGGAAAAAAAATCAAATATGGCAGAGCCACAATTAGAATCACATAAAACTTACCAGTGGCTACAGTAAAAGACCACAGTTCTTGGAACACTATTGAGGAGCAAAAGAACTGGGATTCAGCATAAAATATCATACCCAGCAAAGTTAGGTATAATCCTGAATGGAAAAAAAATGGTAGTCAATGAATTTCCAGACTTTCAGAATTTTACTGTGAAAAGATCTGAACTTAATAGGAAATTTCACATATAAGATCCAAGAGAAATGTAAAGATCAAAGACTAAGTATAAGGGAATTAATAAGGACAAACTCTTTATGTTTTGTATGAGGAACTGTAAACTTTAGGTAGTTCAAAAGAAACATTGGAGTAGAGCTGAGTATGGTGTGATTCTAAAAAGCAAAAATATAAAAAAGGTAAAAAAGAGTAATTATCTTATGCAAAAGAGGTGACAGGAAGAACTAACAGGAATTAGAAGGGGAAGAAGGGCTGGTAGTTCTGGGTAGTTCCTACTCTCATTGGAAATGGGTCAAAGAGGGAACAATACATACATACCTAGAAGGGTATAAAAGCGTTCTGAATTCAGAAAGAAATGAGAGTGTAAAGAGATAGGGAGGGGGGAGAAGATAAAGGAGGGACTTTTTAGAGGGACTCTACATCAGAACTGGGTTAAAAAGGGAACAACATATATACTTAGAAGAGAATAAAGGCCTTCTCAACTTATAAAAAAAATAAGAGGGTGAAGGAAGGATAAAAGGAAAGAGTATAGAAGGATGTGTAGTTTAATGGGAATGGGATTGAAGTGTGTAGATTAATGAGTGTGGGATAAACAGGGAATAATTTATACATTTGGGACTATAAAAGTCCTCTAAATTTGGATAGAAATAAGAGGGCAAGTGAAAAGGACTGAGGTATGTTAAGAAATAGGAGAACAAGGAATCAGGAAGGAAAAGAATAAGAAATACACACAATCATAATAATAAAAATCAGGAGTTTCATTTACACTGAATACAAAGCAGTCACTGGAAGCTTAAGGAGATCTCAGATGACTAACAGGAGGAATGTGATGGGAATTTCATTTAATTGCATCAACTCAAGGGGTTTTCAACACCTATTCTGACTGAATATCCTTCAGTGTTGCAAAACATATCCTTGAGACTGGAATTGCAAATGCCTGAGTTCCAATCCAGCCTGGCTAAAAACATCTTGTGATTTTAGAGGAATATGTAGTAGTAAGAAAAGTTTATACACTTTACAGATTTTGAATTGTTATCAGTATAACAAATTTATCATAATTCTACACTCAGAATTTATAATCATATTAGCAGTTTAAAATAACTAATTCACGAAATTTGAATAGATCACTAGTTTTTAGAATCAAAATAGCTGGTACTTTTAAATGTTAACACTGCCTATGGGAAAGTCTCAAATAGGGTGAGAGAATTTTTTTCTTAGTGATTAGGCATAATAATCTTCTGCCAAGAATCATTAACCTTTCTTAGGTTCATTAATGATTTTATTATTTTTCATGAGTTTCTTGATCCTTGGAGCAACAGCTTTACTTTTGTTCTGGTTAGCTCTATTTTAAGTACAGGAATGAAAATGGTTTTAAATAAGAGGTTAGTTATTATGAATAAGGTAAAATAATGACAATAGCACTTTAAAGTCTGCAATGAACATTCCTCAGAACAACCCTGTGAGGCAGTGAAAGTTTTATAAATGAGGAAACAAGTTTCTCTGAGAGGTTAGACAAACTTGCCTGTAATCACACGCTGATAAAGTAATAGGTGTAATATTATTCAGTTCTCTAAATGCTAGGTTCAACATTTTTTTCCTTCACCATCTTCCAGTGAATCAACTGATAATCAATACATGACCATTCTATAGAAACAATTCAAAAGAAAACTCTGCTTACTTTTTATAATTATTGATAGCAGGTAAATTCTTAACCAAAAAAAAATGAATGGAGGCAATTCAAATATAAAAGGCAAAATAGGTAATCTTGATTGCATGAAATTGAAAAAACAAAACAAAATTAATGCATCTAAAATAAAAAGGGAAATAGTCAACCTGGGGAAAAATATATCAAATATATTTGATAATATTTTTCTATCCAATATATAGTGACAATTAAGAGTAACTAATAAAATCAAATCTAGCTCCCAGTAGATAAAAAGCCAACAGGCAGGAACAATCAGTTTCCAAAACAATTAGAGAGTATTGATGATCATATTAAAGAATGCTCCAAATCACTTATATTGAACATTCTGGAGCTTTTTTTTTCCCTACTTAAGTTGCACTGACAAGTTTGGTACTTAGGATATAGATTGTTGTCATACCTACCTACTCTCAGAATTTTAGAGATATGTCTGAGGGGTTAAGGGATATATTTACATTTTTTATTTTATTTTTATTTTTCTCATTTCCTTGCCACTACAAAATAATCTGTTGCAGACATTTTTGCCCATGTGAGTCCTTTTCTAAGGGATATATTTATAATATGATGTCTCATTAGCCCCCATGATGTGTCTTCTCCTCCCTATGCTCATTTGCTATCAATTTGTTAGCTAGACTAATTTAGTTTTTACAAAAAGGTATCTATTAAGGTAGTATAGTAACAACAGTTATAAAATATCCCTCAGGAAATTCTATTCCACACTATTCTGCCAATATATTCCATGATTAAACTTGGCAAACTAGCACCTGATTACTGTAAGTTCTTTCATTCCTTCAAAGGAATAAAGTTCTCTTTACATGACAAACCTCTTCTTCTGGACCTCTTGTAGAGTCCAGAAGTTCCTTTTTCTTATGGGGAGATACGTTTTGTCTTGGTATACTAATGGAGACACCATTTACCCTTTTTAGGGGGTGCTTCTAGAACTAGATACTAATGGAAATCACGATGTCCTCTGTTCATCTAATATTCACAAAGTTTTCCTCTAATTGAGGAGAAAAGGTGAAGGAAATTCTGTTGTCTTCCCCAAGGGACTCCTTAGAGGCTGGTATAGAGGCATCCACTACTAAACTTCAAGGCATTCAAATGTCTGAATTTTGAACTAGCTTGTTATTTTATTTAAAATCTACAGAATAACACCAAAATGACACAACAATCTGAACATACATAATGTGCAATTTCATTTTAATGCATCTGTTGATGTCAAGGATTTTTAAACAGATCAAATATTTTTGCTGTTAGTATAAAATCTTTCATTGATTCATTCACCAGTTGTTTTGGATTTGTTGAATCTAGTTTAAATCAAAGAGGATGTTCTGAAATTCTTTTGTCCAACCGTCTTCTATTATCTTTTCCTATCTCCCTCTGCCTTAGTTTACAAAACTTATAGAACCCATTCTTACCATAACTCCCAGTCTTTTGACACTTCAGTTCTCTCCCAGGCCATCTCCCTGGTACTAAATATTTTTTTTATCTTCTCTCAACTTTGACCTATTCATCTCAATGCTGTCTTCTTCTCATGAATCCCTAAATCCTTTATCACATTATCAATTATATCCAGCCAAGTTCAGTCTTGGATTACTTTTACCATTAGTCACATACATGATGTTGGAAAAAAAGGAGAGAAAATCACACAACCATATATGCTCGGGCTTAAAACTCAGAAAACATCCTAGACTCCTCATCATCTCAATTTTTGAGCCAAAACCTGTATTTTTCACCATTGTAACTTATATACACCTCCTTCTGTTCCCAGATACTATCAGAATTCGAGTGTACTAGGCCCTCTTCACCTCATGCCTAGACTATTGCAATAGCCTGCTGGATGCTCTTCCCACCTCAAATGTCTCCCCATCTTCATTCAGCAACTAAAGTGTGATTTTCCTAAAGTTCAACTTTAATCATTTCACCCAGCTATTCAATGAACACCAGTAGCTTCCTCTTACCTCCAGGATCAAATAAAAAAAAATTAGCATTCAAAGTCCTTCATAATTTAATGCTCTCCTGCCTTGCCAGGAGGCTTTACATCTAACTCTCTGACATGTAATCTTTGCTCAAGTACTATGCTTTTCTGACTCATCTCTGAGCATTCTCTCTGATTTTTTTCCCATACCCATAATAGTCCTCATTTTCTGATCCCATTACTGATCTCCCAGGCTTCGTTTGAGTTTCAATTAAAATCCATATGCTATGAGAAGCCTTTCTCAATGCCTCTTAATTTCATTACCTTCTTTTCATTAATTATTTCCCATTTATCCTATGTATAGCTTGCTATATATATGTGTGTGTGTATGTATATATATACATACATGCATATATATATATATATATATATTTGTTTGTATGTGGTCTCCCCTCATTAAATTATAGGCTTTTTGAGGATAGGAAATGTTTTTGCCCCTTTTTTATATCCTAGCACTTAACATAGTGCCTGGTACATGGCATTTAATAAATGTTTATTGATTGATTTATTACAAAGAAGCATGGAAAGAATTAAATGAACTAATACAAAATGAAATAAATTGAATTAGGAAAAGTATATAGATGTAGACATACAGAGATGTAGATATAATTTTTCAATGACAAATGAGAAAACAATACACACTAAATGATTTAAAATCAAAATGATGAAGTTCAGCCCCAAATAGATATAAAATAGTATTTTGCTCTCTCCATGATTTTGTAGGTGTGAAAGTATATAACTGTGTAACATTGTCTTTAACATCAGATTTTTTAATGTTTGTTGATTGTCTTTAATGAGCTTTTTCCATTCCTCTTTTAAAATTCTTTGTTAAAAAGAGTATTTCTCTGGAAAATTTAAGGACATATATATAAGATAATGGAAATGATATAAAAAAATATAAATAATTTTAAAAAAAGAAGAGAATGTACTGCAGACATTACAAAAAACAACCCAGTTCACTGATCTCATATTCCATTATGGGCCCAAATATAGTGTCTTTCTGGATTGACTATGGCTATCTCTATATCTCTCTATACTCATAACCATACTGACATCTATATCTTTATATCATCTATATATGTAATTTTTACCCATAACTGTTTATATCATCCATATTTATATCTGTCATATCTATCAAACTATCTCTCTCCCTGTTTCTCTATATCTCTCTCTCTGTCTGTCTCTCTCCCCTGCCTAATGAATACCTTTACAGAGTTGCCTGTTCAAATATATCTTATAATATGGACACTAATAATATTTATCCTCTTTTTTTTTTCAGGATAGCTTTGCTATCTACATTCGAGTGAATCTGAAGGTCTAATTGAGGAGATTGTTTATTGTTCCAGGATTTGATGCAATTCACACAATTATCATTGCCAAATAAGATTATGAAGAAGACCTTATCATCTATATATAATCTCTCTTCAATGTGGATTCTTCACTGTGCATTCTCTGTGAGAGTGTCAGTCATTATTACTGAGCTATATTTTCACCAATTATTAAATTGCTTGATAACCAGATAATAATCATTATCTCTTGTTAAATCTAGTTATAGTTTTATTCCATTTTATTTATTTTTAGTGTGTCCACAATTTTTTAAAAAATTTATTTGTTTAAAACTTAAATGCTACTGCATACAAAGTAATAACAATGTTTCAGGATGATCATTCAAGAATGACTTTGCTATTCTCTATAGTACAATCATCCACTACTACTCTGAAGGACTCATGATGAAAAATCTTATCCATACCCAAAGAAGGAAAAGATTGTCTCTGAATACAGACTAAAACATTCTCTCTCTCTCTCTCTGTCTGTATCTCTCTGTCTCTGTCTCTCTCGCTCTCGCTCTCTCTCTCTCTCTGTCTCTCTCTCTCTCTCTCTCTCTCTCTCTCTCTCTGTCTGTATCTCTCTCTCTCTGTCTCTGTCTCTGTCTCTCTCTCTCTCTCTCTCTCTTTCTTCAGGATTTCTACTTTCATTAGGGTGGGAAATATATGTTGTTGTTGTTTTTTTTCACAACTTGACTTTTATGGAAATGCTTTGCATAACTTCACAAGTGATTTCTTAATTGTGAATGGAAATGATGTGAATGGAAAAATGTGAATGGAACCTAGAACTCAAAAATTTTAGAAACAAATGTAATTTTTTTTTGTTTTGAATGTAACTGGGAGAAAATATTAAATAAATAAAACAAGACCATAAAAAACTTAAATGCAAAAAGAGGGGAAAAAAGTAAAACAAAAACATTGTTATATGCCTAGCAGAACATTGGAGAAAAATTCAAAATATGTAATAATAAATTTCCATTTCAAAAATCATATATAATTATAGAATATGTTATATTTATAATTGCTTCTTTTTTTTTGCTTCTTTTTAGGTTTTATTTTGTTCTCTGCTGTGAATTTTTTATTTTATTCTCTCCCCACCCCTCGATTCTTTTCTCCCAATCAGGCTACAGTTAAGCACATATATATTTTTGTTTATGTATACACCCAAATGCACACATATACATTGACATCCACATATATACATCTATATACACACATAAATACACTTACATACATATACACAGACATATCTAAAGCAATACTGATATGGTTCACATATAATGTAGATTTCTCTATTGATTGGATCTTTATTTGTCTTTATCTGAGATCAGTGATTAGTACTCCTACTTTTTTCCCCTAATAAATTCTACTGCTAATCATGTTTGTGTGTATCTCCTATTTCTTATCTCTCCCACCTCTTCTATTTCAATTCTACTCCTTAACTTTCCTTGCTATTACTTCCCCTGCTCCTCCAGGGATCCCTCTCTTATCTTCTCCCCCTAACCTTTTTCCTCCCTCTTTATTCCATTTTCATTAATCTACATATATTATCATATTCACATTAATCTAAACACTCTTCTGTACCTCCACATTCTTCTATATTATTATAACTATTATCTATTTGTAATTTTAACACAGGAGTGTGAGACATTTTACTGTAGCAAAATCCTTAAGGACATTTTACTCTCCTAATTCAAATTCTTTAATAATCAATGAAGAGGGGCAGGTAGGTGGTACAGTGGTTAGAGCACTAGCCCTGAAGTCAGGAGGATCTGAGTTCAAATCTGGTCTCAGCTGTGTGACCCTGGGCAAGTCACTTGCCTCAGCAAAAAAAAAAGGAAAAAATAATCAATGAAAAATAAATATAGTAAGATTATATATTGTCAATATATTTTAGTTAGTACACAACTATAAAGATATGATCTTTCAAAAGAGTTTTGTAATACCCTGACTGTTCCTTTTTCAATTTTTTATCAAGCTTTCTCTTGATACACATGTAGAATATTATCTTATTTTTTTATATAAATGAAAGAAAAGTAAATATTTGGATTAACATTCTCTTTGTACATTTTTTTGGTAACAAAAGTTACAGCTTGTTTTCCCCAAATTTTTGGCATTCTCCCACCTTTTAGTAAAATGGTAAATTGATTCTTCAAGGACTTAAAAGTTTTATTACCTCCACAATGTACTGCCTTTCCTATATTTTTTTTTTGCTTTGGTACCTATTTTTCATATTTTGGGTTGAATATTAGAATATAAATGTGCTTGCTCACTGATAAAGAAGATAATTTGTTCTAAAACCCTTTAAAAATCTTATTTTTAGTCTGATTATTGTTAACCTTTAATTTTAAACCTTAGAAGATGGCGAACTGCAGACAGCTTTCTCTGTAACCTCCTGAGACCTTCCCTCAGACACCAACAAACTGAGCCTCCGAACTGGTCCTGGAGTGAGGGCTTCACCAAACACTTGGACTACAACGCACTTCTATCAAATATCTACTTTGAAAGAATTTCTGAGGTCAGTTTTAGACGGGCAGGGGATCAAGCAGCTCCTGGCATTCAGATGCCAGTGTGTAGCTGGAGTGCAAGTCCGGGGCTGGGACGGACCAGAAGATTTTAGGCTGCCAGGAAGTCCCTGGGAGACCCTTGGGCCACTTTGCTCTGCTTGAGGGCAGGTGCTTTGGCAGGTCTACCTTTCATAAAGGGTGGATTGAGAGCAGCTGAAAGTGTGGTCCTAGTGAGGATCTGGCCAGATCAGCCCCAGACCAGAAGTCAACTCGGCAAACTACCCCAGGGCAAATTGAAATCCCTGCTGCTGCTGCAGCTGCTGCTGCTGCTCCTGCTGCAGAATTCCCTGCTGGTGACTGATACCTCAACTAAAAATCATGAGCAAGAAGAAGAGAGCTCTCACCATAGACAGCTTTTACAGAGAGAAACTAGAGCAGTCCCCAGATCCTGAGATTCTGAAAACAATCCCAGATAAAACCACAAAGGTAGACCTAAGCTGGTCTCCCTTTCATAAGGCTTACCTGGAAGATTGCATAAAGAATCTCAAAAGAGAGCTAGAAGAAGATTGGGGAAATAAACTGAGAGCAGTGCAAGAGGGAAACATCGCCCTGCAACAGAGATGTGAAAAACTGGAAAATAAGTCTGGTGAATCAGAAAAAGACAAAAATTCACTGAAAAACAAAATTAGTGAATTGGAAAAAGACAAAAATTCACTGAAAAACAAAATTAGTGAATTGGAAAAAGTCACCAACTCACTGGAAAATAAAAATAGTGAATTGGTAAAAGACAACAATTCACTGAAAAACAAAATTGGTGAATTGGAAAGTCACCCACTCACTAGAAAATAAAAATAGTGAATTGGAAAAAGATAACAATTCACTGAAAAATAAAATTAGTGTATTAGAAAAAGATTCAATTCACTGAAAAATGAAATTGGCAAAATGGAAAAAGAATGCAATGAGCCAAAAAATTCAATTGGCCAGTTACAAAAGGAGCTAAAAAAGATAACTGAAGGAAATAATACCTTAAAAATTAAAATTGAACAAATTGAAATGAATGACTCAATAAGACTTCAAGAATCAGTCAAACAAAAACAAAAAAAATGAAAAAATAGAAGAAAATATGAAATATCTCCTAGGAAAAACAACTGACTTGGAAAACAGATCCAGGAGAGACAATCTAAGAATTATCGGACTCCCTGAAAGTCACGATGAAAAAAAGAACCTTGATGCTATCTTCCAGGAAATCATGAAAGAGAATTGCCCTGATGTTTTAGAATCAGAAGGCAAAGTTGGTATTGAAAGAATCCACCAATCACCTCCTGAAGGAGATCCCAAAATTAAAACCCCAAGGAATATCGTGGCCAAATTTCAGGACTATCGCACCAAGGAAAAGATATTACAAGCTGCTAGAAAAAAAAAGTTCAAATACCGAGGAACTGTCATTAGAATTACACACGATCTGTCAGCTTCCTCATTGAAGGATAGAAGGGCCTGATCTGATATTCCGAAAGGAAAAAGAACTTGGATTACAGCCAAGAATAAGTTATCCAGCTAGAATGAGCATTATCTTCCAGGGAAGAAGATGGTCATTCAATGATACAGGAGAATTTCACCTATTTCTAATGAAAAGACCAGATCTGAACAAAAAATTTGACCTCCAAACACAGAACTCTAGAGAAGCGTAAAAAGGTAAAAAAAGGAAAGAACTCTGGAGAACTATATCTCTACTAGGGGTATCCTTAAAGAATGGGGGTATAATTTGATTTTACTTTGATAATAATCGAAAAGAAATTAGAGGTGGAGGATATATCATACTGTAAAAAAGGGGGGGGGGAGGAGGTAAAATAAGAGACATAGAAAATCTAATATAATTGAGGGAAAGAAAGGAGGGTGATGAGTATTGTGTAAATCTTACTTTCATTGGATTGGGCTCTAATAGAGCATATCAGACACATTTGATTTCAGGGAAAAACTTGGCCCTGTGTATAGGGAAGTAGGAGGGAAAGGAGGAAAAAAAAGGGATAAGTTAATGGAAGGATTAGGGGAAAGGTGTATAAAAGAGGGTTCTAAAGGGGGGAGGACTGTTAGAGGGAGGTGGTCATCAAAAATAAAATACTGGGGAGGGGGGAAGGGAGTAAGGGGAAAGGGAAGAGAAAAATATAACTTTGGGTAAATAAGATGGCAGGAAATATAGATATAGTCATTTTAACTGTGAATGTGAATGGGATGAACTCTCCCATAAAACGTAAACAGATAGCGGACTAGATTAAAAGCCAGAATCCTACAATATGTTGTTTAGAAGAAACACATTTAAAACATAGAGATACATACAGAATGAAGGTAAAGGGCTGGAGGAGAATCTTTTCTGCTTCAAGTGAACAAAAAAAAGCAGGGGTAGCAATCCTTATCTCAGATCAAGTAAAAGCAAAAATAGATCTAATTAAAAGAGATAAGGAAGGAAACTATATTTTACTAAAGGGTACCATAGACAATGAAGAGGTATCAATACTAAACATATATGCACCAAGTGGTATAGCATCCATATTCCTAGAGGAGAAACTAACAGAGATGCAAGGAGAAATAGACAGTAATACTATACTAGTGGGGGATCTCAACCTTGCTCTCTCAGAATTAGATAAATCAAACCACAAAATAAATAAGAAAGAAGTTAGGGAGATAAACAAAATGTTAGATAAGTTAGGTATGACAGATCTCTGGAGGAAATTGAATAGTGATAGAAGGGAGTATACTTTTTTCTCAGGGGTTCATGAAACTTATATGAAAATTGATCATGTGTTAGGGCATAAAAACCTCAAAATCAAATGTAGAAAAGCAGAAATAGTAAATGTATCCTTTTCAGATCATGATGCAATAAAACTCACATGTAATATAAGGCCAGGAGAAAATAGACCACAAGTTAATTGGAAATTACATAATCTAATCCTGAAGAATGAATGGGTGAAAGAGCAAATTATAGACACAATCGATAATTTCATCCAGGAGAATGACAATAAGGAGACAACATACCAAAATTTGTGGGATACGGCCAAAGCAGTTATAAGGGGTAACTATATCTCTAGATGCTTATTTGCATAAAATAGAGAAAGAGAAGATCAATGAATTAGGGTTACAATTAAAAAAACTAGAAAAAGAACAAATTAAAAACCCTCAATCAAATACCAAATTGGAAATTCTGAAAATAAAAGGTGAGATTAATGAAATTGAAAATAAGAAAACTATTGAATTAATAAATAAAACTGAGAGTTGGTTTTATGAAAAAAACAACAAAATAGATAAGCCTTTAGTTAATTTGATTAGAAAAAAGGAAAGAGGAAAATCAAATTGTTAGTCTCAAGAATGATAAGGGAGAACTTTCCTCCAATGAAGAGGAAATTAGAGTAATAATTAGGAGTTACTTTGCCCAACTTTATGCCAATAAATTCGATAATCTAATAAAATGGAGGAATATCTACAAAAATATAGATTGCCCAGGTTAACAGAAGAGGAAATGAATTATTTAAATAGCCCCATTTTAGAAAAAGAAATAGAACAAGCTATTAATCAACTCCCTAAGAAAAAATCTCCAGGGCCAGATGGTTTTACATGTGAATTCTACCAAACATTTAAAGAACAATTAATTCCAATACTATACAAACTATTTCAAAAAATAGGGACAGAAGGTATACTACCAAATTCCTTCTATGATACAGATATGGTGCTGATAGCTAAACCAGGTAGGGTGAAAACAGAGAAAGAAAACTATAGACTCATTTCCCTAATGAATATTGATGCAAAAATTTTAAATAAGATTTTAGCAACGAGATTACAGAAAGTTATCTCCAGGATAATACATCTTGACCAAGTAGGATTTATACCAGGAATGCAGGGCTGGTTCAATATCAGGAAAACTATCAGCATAATCAATTATATTAATAACCAAACTAACAAAAACCATATGATTATCTCCATAGATGCAGAAAAGGCATTCGATAAAATCCAACACCCATTCCTATTAAAAACACTAGAGAATATAGGAATAAATGGGCTTTTCCTTAAAATGATCAGTAGCATCTATTTAAAACCATCAGCAAGCATCATATGTAATGGAGACAAACTAAAACCATTCCCAATAAGATCAGGAGTGAAACAAGGCTGCCCACTGTCACCATTACTATTAAATATTGTATTAGAAATGTTAGCTTTAGCAATAAGAGAAGAAAAAGAGATAAAAGGAATCAGAGTAGGTAATGAAGAAACCAAATTATCACTCTTTGCAGATGACATGATGGTATGCTTAGAGAACCCTAGAGACTCAACTGAAAAACTACTAGAAACAATTCACAACTTTAGCAAAGTGGCAGGATTCAAAATTAATCCACATAAATCATCAGCATTTTTATATATTACCAACAAAGTTCAGCAGGAAGAGATGCAAAAAGAAATTCCATTCCAAATAGCAGATGATAGGATAAAATATTTGGGAATCTATCTGCCAAGGAAAAGTCAGCAACTATATGAACTAAACTACAAAACACTTTCCACACAAATAAAATCAGACCTAATCAATTGGAAAAATATTAAGTGCTCATGGGTAGGCAGAGCAAACATAATAAAAATGACAATACTACCCAAACTAATCTACTTATTTAGTGCCATACCAATCAAACTCCCAAGAAATTATTTTACAGATCTAGAAAAAATAGTAGCAAAGTTCATTTGGAAGAACAAAAGGTCAAGGATCTCAAGGGGATTAATGAAAAAAAAAAAAGGCAGATGAAGGTGGCCTTGCTGTACCAGATCTAAAACTATATTATAAAGCAGCAGTCATCAAAACCATTTGGTACTGGCTAAGAAATAGAGCAGTCGATCAGTGGCACAGGATAGGTTATCAGGACAATCTAGGCAATAACCTTAACAATCTAGTGTTCGATAAACCCAAAGACCCCAGCTTTTGGGATAAATACTCACTATTTGGCAAAAACTGCTGGGAAAATTGGAAACTAGTGTGGAAGAAATTAGGGCTTGACCCATACCTAACACCACATACCAAGATAAGATCTAAATGGGTTCATGATCTAGATATAAAGAGGGACTTTGTAAGCAAGTTAGAGGAACGTAAAATAGTTTATCTCTCAGACCTGTGGAGATGGAATAAATTGATGTCCAAAGAAGACCTGGAACTCCTAATTGAACACCAGATGGATAATTTTGATTATATTAAGTTAAAAAGTTTCTGTACAAACAAAACAAATGCAGACTAGATTAGGAGGGAAGCATCAAATTGGGAAATCATCTTTACATTCAATGGTTCTGATAAAGGCCTCATTTCTAAAATACATAGAGAATTGTTTCATATATATAAGAATTCAAGCCACTCTTCAATAGATAAGTGGTCAAGGGATATGAACAGACAATTTCAGATGATGAAATTAAAACCATCTCTAGTCATATGAAAAGTTGCTCCAAATCACTATTGATCAGAGAAATGCAAATTAAGACAACTCTGAGGTACCACTACACCCCTGTCAGATTGGCTAAAATGACAGGAAAAGATAATGATGAATGTTGGAGGGGATGTGGGAAAACTGGGACACTGATGCATTGTTGGTGGAGCTGTGAATGGACCCAACCATTCTGGAGAACAATTTGGAGCTATGCTCAAAAAGTTATCAAACTGTGCATACCCTTTGACCCAGCAGTGTTTCTATTGGGCTTTTATCCCAAAGAAATCATAAAAGAAGGAAAGGGCCCCACATGTGCAAGAATGTTTGTGGCAGCCCTTTTTTTAGTGGCTAGAAACTGGAAACTGAATAGATGTCCTTCAATTGGAGAATGGCTGAATAAATTATGGTATATGAATGTTATGGAATATTATTGTTCTGTAAGAAATAACCAGCAGGACGATTTCAGAGAGGCCTGGAGAGACTTGCATGAACTGATGCTGAGTGAAATGAGCAGAACCAGGACATCATTATACACAGCAACAACAATACTATATGACGATCAATTCTGATGGACATGGCTCTCTTCAACAATGAAATGTTTCAAACCACTTCCAATTGTTCACTGAAGAAGGCCATATACACCCAGAGAGAGGGATGTGAAATGTGGACCACAACATAACATTTTCATGTTCTCTATTGATGTTTGCTTGCATTGTATTTCCTTTATCGGATTATTCTCTCTTATAGATACGATTTCTCCTGAACAAAAAATGATGTGTGGCAATAACTATACCCATATTCGATTTAAGTATTCTAACATAATTATCATGTAGTGGATATCCTGCTATCTAGGGGAGGGGTGGGGAGTAGGGGGGAAAATTTGTAACAGAAAGCTTTGTAAGGGTTAATGTTTAGGAATTACCCATACATATGTTTTGCAAATAAAAAGTATTAATAATAAAAAAAAATTTAAAAAAATAAAAGCATTTAGTGGAGAAGTGGGCCCACAGACTTCAAAAAAAAATTTAAACCTTATACTACTATGAGGATGATTTGGCTTAGATATATCTCTGCAAATATATTTTTCCCCTTCCCTGCTTATCAGGTTTATGACATACTTTTCAGTCTTTCACCATTTCCTCTTTAAGTCTCACAAAGTAATATGCTAAACCAGAATTGTTATTGAATGTCATATATTTCTGCTTGTCAAGGAAAACAATTGTTTGCTTACTGAGTGATTGCTAGGCTCTTTTGAATTCCTTGTTGTGAGACTTGAAAAATTTGGAGGAGTCACCAGAGTTTTCATAATAGAATCCTTTAGCTACCACATCCATAATTGCCACAATCCTGAGAGGCAACTCACTCAATCCAGCCCACTAGTAGACTGACTTCACAGTATAAGTGTTGTGTTTTTGAAGAAAGGGAGCAAATCATCCGTCAGGTATACTACTTTTAGAAGTTAACACTGTAGTTGGAAGAATATTTGTAACAACTACTTTAAGTGACATTCTCTACTAGGATTAAAATGATAAAGGAAAAGGTTTGGAGAGGGAATATTTAAAATTCTGTACTTGCTACATTCTCTGAATAAATATCCTTTTTGTAAAAAGAAATCAGTTGAAATTAAAAAAGCTGTCTCTAGGCAAAATATTGGAAAGTACTTGATAAACTAATAATATCTGAATATTTTAATTATAACTCAGTGTATTCCCCTAACCATAACTTCCTCTCCTAATTATGTACTTCCCTCTCCCACTGTCATACTATCTCAAACTCATCTATCAACTATTTTTCATGTCCACAGTTTTCTTCATCTCCTTAACCTAGCTATAAAATTATAAACTGGCCATTTGGAAAACATGGCTATGAGACCTGCTTATATATTGAAGGTCCACTTTTCCCCTTGTCTACACAAGTATTAAAAATTCTAAGCCAGAAAAATCCTTTGGACTAAATTAATGCTTTGACATTTGCAGTATGCTATTCTATTCTACTCCATCACTCTACCACAATTTATTTAGACATGCCCATATTATTGAACATTTAGGTTGTTTCCAGGATTTTTTGTTTTGTTTGCATTTATATATAATTTTGCTATGAAATGTTCTAAGTAGATAGCTTTTATTTTGTTTGTTTTTCTTATAATATTTTCAATGTGTATTTTTAATAATGGAATTATTGATCAATGCTGATATGTTTATTTTTTACAACTTATATTTCTAATAATCTAAATATTATGAAGTATGATATTTTCCATGGAGCAATTAAAAGTCAAGAAATGTTGAAAATGGTACTCTAATCATATTTTTATTATTTTACCTCTAATAACAAGAACTTAGAGTTAGACAACTAGAACATTTGAAAAATTATGAAGCATGTTCTGAGTCTGTGGAAAGTGAAATATGACTTCATTTGAATGAGAATTCAGGAATACAAATCTAAACATTACTTTTCCCTGCCTGTGCAAAATTCAGAAATGTCACTTTACATCTTTATGTATAGGATATGGTAAAATGGCACTTTATATGTTACCTTTCACATTGAATGTAGTTCACAGTGCTATCATTTAAATAATCTGTTTTTTCAAAAAATCTGTAGGTTCTTATTGTAAAGCTCCCTTAAAAGTCTTACACAAAAAGTTGGCAATAATGACTGTGTAAGAGTTATCCATGGACAAATTGATGAATTTGACATTTTTTTCCAATCTCCATGATCTCTTGAACCTGTTGAAAACAAAATATGCAGCAAAAAAATAAAACAATTGCAGCTTTTTTCATGGTCTAGGATACCCAGAATTCAAAAGAAGATTTTAAAAATCTTGCAAAATTCAGAAATTGATGCTTATTGACCCGTGGCTTACTCAGCATTCTTCCCCCACCATGCTACCAATTCCAGGCTACCACAGTAGACCCAAGGATACAACACAGTTTTATAGGGTACTACTTGGCACCCTAGTCCACTCTCCCTCTTTCTAGTTCCAAGGCTGAACAATCACCTTGGTCATAGCCCCTCAGGAATAGAAGACTGCCACCCAGACACATCTGAGAATTTCTGAACTGGTGGTGCCAAACAAAACTCTGAACCTCTAATGCCAGGTCAGAGAACTGAGGAATAGTAAAGAGTTATTAAGGATACAACACCATCAATGTGGGGAGTTGTGCACATTCCACCAAACCTAAGGGGGAAAGAACAATATCCAGCTGGGACCAGTTCTGAACACTCAAAAGCCAGTTGAGTAGAAGACCTAGCATGATGAACTATGAATTATCCATTGTGGGAGCATGCTTTGAAATCCAGCCCCTAAGGAAACCACAATCAGAGAAGAAGTAGTCAACAAGTAAGTGATGAAAATAAAGGGGGGGAAGACAAAAAGTACCAAAGACCTTAAGCATAAAAAGATAAAAACCATCAAGATTTATCTTTTCTTATCTTATCAGCAGAAAATATGGCTACCAGATCTAGTAAATTACTTCAAACATTTGTGAATAAATGCTGCCCATCTATTCTCTATTCAAGCTCTCCAACTTCAACGCATGTTGTTTTACTCTGATTTAAGGAAGCACAATATGACTTTGTAATGAGGATTTCAGAAGATATTATTAAGGAAGAATATAAAGTACTGATAGAAGTACTTTATATTAGGAAAAGAAGATGGCAAGGGCAAAAGATAACAAACATGTTGACAGCTTTAATATTCCACTGATATCCTCATGATGTCTAGAGAAAGATGGAGGGTGGGGAATGAACAAATGAAAGTGTGTGTTGGAGAATCTTCTATCACAGACTGACAGAAGGACATGGACAAGATTACACAGGATTATAAATTGTGGTACACTTAGAATAAGAAAACTTGGGTTTAGATCCCATCAAAGATGCTTACTATTTATATGACAACAGATTTTTCTCTTTATATCTCTGAACCTCAGTTTCTTTTCTTTAAAATTGGAATTATAATACTTCCTAGGACATTCCTATGTAAAACACTGGTAAATATTATAACTCTATAAGTAAAAGTTCTTATTAACAGCATCAGTCAATCATCAAGCTATTGTTTTTAAGGA
Organism: Myrmecobius fasciatus; assembly: GCA_023553655.1. Lineage (NCBI taxonomy): Eukaryota > Metazoa > Chordata > Mammalia > Dasyuromorphia > Myrmecobiidae > Myrmecobius > Myrmecobius fasciatus. Next base: position 23,785 of record JAJPUD010008652.1, on the reverse strand, counting down.
GTTTGCAACCTATTGAGAGACAACATGTACATGTATAAATATTTGTTATAGGATAGCTCTCTCCCCTCTAACAAATATACTTGTGATTGTAAGCAAGCCAAATATTCTCTTCATAACCTAGGCCAGAGGCATCAAATACATAGCCCTGGACAAAAATAAAATAAAATAAAAAATAAATTTAAAAAAAGAGAGATGGAACCAAGATGAGGGATGAGGAATAGCCACATACTGCTCCAAATAATTTTGAAATAATGCCTCAAATCAAATTTCACAGTAACATAGCCAATAAAAGGATGCAGTGAGACATTTTTTCCAGTCAAAGAAAATGTAAAAAATTGGCAAGAGAAGTCTGTGGCATTGAAGGTAGAGGGGAAGCCTGTGGAGAGCCCCCACAGACCTTGGAGGCAACAGCAGCAACAGCAATAGCAGCTCCAGGAGCTCTCGAGTGACCAGAGATGATAACGACAACTGCTCAGAAAGAGATTACAAGAAACCCTTTGCTGGGCACGTGGAATAGCTGGTGCTGAATAGCATTTCTGTTGCCCATACACAGTTCTGGTTCATAGTTCCTACATGAACATGAGTGCTAGTGTTATTTCAAAAAGGAACAGTAGTCCTGGTCATAGTACCAAAACAAAGAGCAGTGCTAAAATTGTAAGCACACAAGATTTGTAAGAAGTCTGACTATCATGCCAGTTTTGCCATTTGTAAGGCGGCTGATGAAAGAAGAAAGAAAGAAAGAAAGAAAGAAAGAAAGAAAGAAAGAAAGAAAGAAAAAAGGAAGAAAGAAGGGAGGGAGGGAGGAAGGAAGGAAGGAACGAAGAAAAGGAAGGAAGGAAGGGAGTGAGGGAGAGAGGGAGGAAGGAATAGAATGGAAGGAAATATCCTGCTAATATTCATAACTGCAAATGTAAGTGGGAAGAGGAATATGTCTTTCACTCAATAATGAGTATCCTCATATCTGGTCATACTGTACACATCCAAGTGATTCTGAATCACCAAGGTCATTATTAAAACCCTCTTATCAAAAAGTTCCATCCATATACTACCTATCCAATTTCATTTTGCCTTAAGGAATGTGTTTCATAGGTAGCAAAGTCCCTTCATCCTAAATATTTTCTTCTCCCATTCCTTCCATTTTTGCCTAATACTAAAACTTGACTTGCCCTTGATGACACAGAATCCCCATTCAGTCTTTACAATATGGATTATATTTTTACTTATTACCATTGGCTCATTGACTAAAGCAGGGAAGTTGGGTTACTCTTTATTCCCTATTGCCATCCAGATTTTCTTCCTGCCCTCATTACTCAGTAACCTCTCCTCCTTTGAGGATCATGCTATCTACTCCCCTATCAAAATTTTTTAACTGTTCTCTGCAAAATCCTAGATCACTCCCCTTGCTTTCCCAATAAGTTTAATATGTGGTTCACAATTTTTCACTCATTCCCAATACTTGTTCTCAAACTAAATGACTACATCATACATATTGACTCTTCCTTAAGCACTCTCACCATGCAGTTCTTAAACCTATTCACTTTCCATGACTTATTCCTCCTTCCTACCTCAGCCATACAAAGAGGTTCATCATATTCATCATCTTAACATCATACTCTAGTGTACCATCTCCATATTCAAGAATTCCAAATCCAAATGTGAACACAATTTCTTGTTTTTTCACCTCTCCCTCTACCTTCCTTTACAAAACCCCATTCTTCTCATCTGCACCATGTATTTTAATCCCTTGACTCCTCAATTCTCTCACAAGATAAGTGTATTAGCCAATTTCTCCTTTTCTTCATTTTAATCTTTTGGTATATCATTTCAACTCCACATTGTCCTCTTTTGAGTCTCTAACTCCCATATCATTTTGGTAGTTATGTCCTGTTAATCCTTAGCTTTGGATTATAAATACATACTTTGATTATATACATATACTGTTATATATATATATATATATATATATATATATACAACGATGGAGAAAATCATACAACTGTTCTGACTGTATCTACAACAAATTTTTGTTTCACAACCTCAAGTGGGCTTTCACTAGTGCTAGGACAATCTTATTATTCTGCCTTCATCTACTCATTATCTCACTCTCCATAGTGGCTCTTTCAAAACTTTTTATCCTTTCTCAGGCCTATTTCTTCTTAGATTTTATTAAAAAATTATTTAAAGCATTGATCATGAGCTCCCTCTTTTCCTTTTTTTCTCATCTCCTATTACTCAGATACCTTCCACCACTATCTTCCTCTTTATCCCTGTCACAAGTAATAAATAGGCTTTACTTATTACTTAGGCTAACTTCTTTATCTACAAGTAATCAATCCCATTCCATTCCGTCTCCTTCAACAGATTGCTCCTTCTATTATTCCCACTCTTTCACAACACTGCTATCTATTTGACTACTCCTTTTCAGTCTCCTGTGCTGGATCCTTAATGAGGTCATATACTTTAGCCATATGTTTCTCACATATTTCTGTCCTAGATCCTTTCTTTTCCCTGCTTTTTACCACTTCACTTGGCAATCTTATCCTCTCATATAGATTGAATTGGCATATTTATGTTGATGATTCCTAAATCTACCCATCCTAATCTAATTTCTCTTCTGACATTTGATCTTGAATCTTTAATAGCCTTTCAGATATTTTAAACTGGATCTACAATAGACATCTTATTCGATATGTACAAAATAAACTCATTCATTTTCCCCCTAAACTTCCCTTCCTCCTAACTTCTCTGTTACTACTGAAAGCAGGAGCATCGTTTCAGTTCCTCATGCTCAAAACTTAGGTGTCCTTGACTCCTCAGAAATTTATTTTTCCTGCCCAATCTGTCATTTGTTGATTTCACCTTTGCAACTTATTTTGTATACACCTCTTTCTCTCCTTTGACACTCCCAACACCATATTGCAGGCCCTTAACACTTCACCCTTGGACACTTCTGATAGTTTGCTGGTGGGTTTACCTTAAGTATCTTTCAATTTAAATTCATCCAAACAATTCAACCACCAAAGTAATTTTCCTATAGTGCAGATCTGACCTAGCCTTCCTCTTATTCACTAAATTGTAGTTGTTCCCAATAAACTCCAAGATCAAATATAAAATCATCTAATTGATATTCACTTGCTCTTCATCTACTTGCCTTTCATAACTTAGCTCCTTCCTACCATTCCACCCTTTTTATATTTTATTTCCTGCCACATAACTTTCAATCCAGTAATACTGGTCACCTTGCTATTTCAGGCACGATGCATCTCTCTTTGCACTTTCTCTGGCTGTTCTCCATGCCTGGCTGTTTTTGTTGTTGTTGTTGTTGTTGTTGTTGTTTTGTTTTGGTTTGGTTTTTTTGGTTGTTTTTTTTTTTTGAGGGGGGAGAGTTAGTTTCAACTAAAATCCCATCTTCTTCAGAAAAGTCTTTTCTAACCTCTCTTAATTGTAGTCCCTACTTTCTGTTAATTATTTCTTGTTTATCCTGTAGTTATTTTGTGATTTTGTTTTGGGTTTTTTTGTTTGTTTTTGTTTGTTTGTTTGCTTTTTTGCTGAGACAATTGGGGTTAAGTGAATTGCCCAGGGTCACACAGCTAGGAAGTGTTAAGTGTCTGAGGTCAAATTTGAACTCAGGACTTCCTGACTTCAGGGCAGGTACTCTATCCACTGCAACATCTAGCTGCCCCATTATCTTGTTTTTAAACATTTATTTACTTCTTTTCTTCCCTATTAGATGGTGAGCTCCTTGAGAGCAGATACTATCTTTTGCCTCTTTGTGTATACCCACCATTTAGCATAGTACATAGAAGGTGCTTAATAAATGTTTATTGACTAACAAATTGGAAACTCAGAAAATCCAAATTTATATGACTTGCCCAGGGTCATGTAGCTAGTGAATGTCTGAAGTTGGATTTGAATTCTATACTTTCTTACTCAGTCCTACATTCTATCTACTTAGCTGCATCTCTGAAATTATTATGAGGAAAAAAAAAATATATATATAGCTTTCAAAAGTAAAAAAATAAACAAAAAAAGTTTGACTTTTTCAAGATCCCATCAAGCACATCAGGCGTACTATACCTTATACCTCTACTCAGCACAAAATATTCTATCAAAATAATGTTCAGATCTAATACATAAAACATTGATGAGGAAATTACATTGAAATATGACTCTTGGGGCAGCTAGGTGGTGCAGTGGTTAGAGCACCAGCCCTGAAGTCAGGAGGACCTGAGTTCAAATCTGGTCTCAGACACTTTCTAGCTCTGTGTGACCCTGGGCAAGTCACTTAACCCCAATTGCCTCAGCAAAAAGCAAAAAAAAAAAAGAAATATGACTCTTATTTATAGTACAGACAAAATATATTTCCCATCTAAAGTCTCTATTATCCAAAACATTTCTTTTTACATAAGATTTAATAAAGTTCTCAAGCTCTATTTAGTCACTTATCATTTCTTACAGTGGCCCAAAGAACCCCAATAACACAAGTCAATTTCACATGATGAATGAAGGCTCAAAATGAGACAAGTTAAATTAAGAAGAAACAGGAATCAAATGCTTTGAAATAGCAGAAATATTGACTCTCGTTTTCCCTTTCATAGAATCAAGAAGCAGTAATTCAATACTTTGGATACAAAGTGAGAAAGACCATCCTTTTATTTTCTTCATAAAAAGTTTGCAGTAATAATATAGCATAGTGTTAGGTTATTGATGTATACTATGCACCATCTGATATTGAATCCTTTTTTTTTTTTTTTTTAGCATACTAACATGTAATTAACTAGCTCCATGCTTGGCAAAACTCCCTATGTTGAGGGAAATATGAGTGTTAGCATGTTAAATACAGTTTTATAATGAGAAAGAAAAAGTTTATTATCCTAAAAAGATGCACAGAGAAGTTGAGCTGCATGTTAACTTGCCCTATATGAAGCACTGAAGAGAAAAGACTGTTTTAGAGATATCTGTCTTTTGTCCCTTTGTCTTGTATAGGCTCTCTCTGTGCCAAGAAGGCACCCTTCTCTCATCTACTCCTCTTACACACTCTAGTTTACCTCTAACACTCACTCAACTACTTGTGCCTCCCTCTTACTCAAATTATATTTTATCTAGTTCTCTTTTATTTATTTTTACAATGAACATATTATATTGCATTGAACAAGAGATTATAGATCAAGAATTTTTAATTTTTTATATATCAAAGAAAGGGGAAGGAGAGAGAGATAGAGGCAGAGACAGAGACAGAGACAGAGAGATAGAAGAGAAGGGATTGGGGAGGGGGAAGAGAGATATGAACAACTGCTTATAAAAAAGTTGTTTCTTGAATTGATTAAATGAATATTATTTTATGAAATGGAGTGAGTACATAAAAAGCTAACTGATTAGTATGAAATATAACATTTTAGTAATTAATAAATAAAAAATCAAACTTATCTGGATTGCTTTAAGATCCTGAGTGTAATAAGAATGAATATAATAATGAGTCAAGTTGCAGGTATAGGGTCGACCACTTTCAATAGACTGCATATTAGTGTGGTCAATTAGAAAATATATACACGTTTATATAAAACATACACGTTTATATATTATATGTAATATTAGTGTACATAATACACATCTATATATGTGTGTGTTATATATGAATATACACATACATCAAAGTATATAGATACACATGGTCTATTAGTTGTTGTCCTTTATATTCAAAGTGGGCCAAAATGACATCACTCTGTTGGAGTCAAGTTACAGTGTGTCCAACTGTGGCTGCTTAGACCAATATGAGCTCAGAATATTCTGCCACAGGTCGGACACACATAGTTCCTATGAACATTTGTGGTGGTTTCTCTAATTTTGCACCTCATTTTTCTTTTGGGTTAATTCAATTCTATTTTGCTCAAAGAGCACAGAACTTTCTCTGATGGGGGCATTCTAGGTGAAGCAGGAAGTTTTGTAACAATGTCACCCATGTCACCCAATCATTTCCAAATTTCTTCAGAGAAACCTTGAGCATATCCTTCTGTCACTACTGATCTCCATGTGAGCACATGCCTTGCTTGAATTCTCAGTAAAATAGTCTTTTGGGCAAGCATACCTTTGCCATTAAAACAACATAGCCTGCCCATTGGAGTTTTGCTCTCTGCAGTAGTGTTTCAAGGCTTGGCACTTAAGAAAAGATCTCAGTGTCTGATATTTTATCCTACTAGGTGATTTTCAGAATCTTCCTAAGACAATTCAGTGGAAGTGATTTAAATTCCTGGCATGGCACTAGTATACGTCCAAGTTTCACAGGTATAAAAAGATCAGCAAAGTAGCTCTATAGACCTTCAGTTTGGTAGCCAGTCTAATACCTCTTCTCTCCCACACTTTCCTTCAGAGCCTCCCATACAATGAGATAATTCTGGTAATGTGTATGTGAGTCTCTTTATCCATGTGGACATCTCTGGAAAGTATACTGCCAAGGTAAGAGAACTTATCCATGGTATTCAAATCTTCACCATTTACTGTAAATGATGGTTCCACATATGGGTGAGTTGTGCTGACTGATGGAGGATCTGTGTTTTCTTGGTGTTAATTGTTAGGACAAAATAAGCACAAGCAGCAGGAAATTGATCCGTACTTTGTTGCATCTCAGCTTTGGAGGTTGCATTGATATATAGATACATATATACATGCATGATATAGATATACATGTATACATGTACATTTGCATGTTTGTATATTTGATTAAAGATCAACTCTTATCCACTCTGCCACCTAATCACTTTAGTATTAATTAATTGATATTAATAATTATTAATATTTAACAAAAAATGGTAGATTTAGTCTCTAGAATTGAGACTGAAGTTGACTTTTTAATAATTAAGAAATAACCAATCATATTTTTAGATTATCTTAGAACTGGGGATAATGAAGAAGTCTAGCAATAGGCTGAGGTAGACTAATGGGTGACTGTCTCATTAGACCACCTCTGAGAGTGGTCAATATTTAAATCCTGCTTCACATAAATATTTAAGCATGCCAGTAGAACAAATTGAAAGGAATGTAGTGAATCTTGTTGATGAGGCAGGACTCTTTAGATTCATTAAAAGCCATCAAAATTTTCCTTAGCACCTAGAATGTGTGAAATACTGTTGTGGGCACTACAAGAAATCCAAAATATATAGCATATGTTCACAGTAATTATACCTAAATAAATCTATTTTTATAATTTGACATTTTCATATACTCAATTTTTCTTGAAGTAAGACATACCCATAACTGTGTAAATTAGACACAGGTTTATCAACCTACTCATGTAGCTCTAGATGACGTACAGTATAATCAAGTTTGTAAATTGATATTAAAGTATTTCAGACTTTAATCCCAAAATCTTGTTATTAAGCAGAATCAAATTCAATGGATTTTCAACAGAGTAGCTCTATTATTGCCACCAGAAGTGTTTTCCTTTAAGAATCCTCACTGGGAAATAAGAAATTAACAGAAATGGGGCTATGTAGAAATCAATTTAGACCACTTTGAACATCATGTCAGATTTTATTAAACATTTATAAAGTGATCTGCATAAACAAGATTTAAAAACCTTACTGTCAAACAAAAATAACACTTTATCCACAAATTTGATGTGATATAAAAAATTACAAGGCAGATTTCATTTCATTAATTCAAAAAAGTTTCAGTGCAATTATTCTTCCCTCTAAAACATCACTATATCATAAGTCTGGGTCAGTAAATAACATAAGAGCCATATAACTGAAAAGGGATAATAGTCTACTTTATAATACTCCTCAGCTATCAGCCAGGGAAAACTTTGAACTGGATATCCCAAAGGTATGAGTGATAGGATATTTCACAAATGAGAAGTTAATTAGTAAGAAGAATGTTCTGGAAAATAACACTGAGGTGTACTGCTTGTTAGAAATTATTGGGGGAAGTTGTCATAAAGACATTGAGATCCATATCAGGAAGAGGAAACAAAAGAAGAAAATACAATAGTCAGTTGTGTGTCCTTTATAACTGAGATCTGATCATCCTAAGACTAATTTTTTATGCCACTCTATTTTAGTTGCAATCTAATAAAAATCTTCCTATTGGTGGCATTTTTAGATTCACATGATTCCCTAAAAATGGGTGAGAATATTGTCGGGTGGATGAGTAAAACCATACCTTTTGTGTCTCCTCTCTATAGCCTATGGTTATTTCAGAAATTTCTAATAGATATCTTAATTATTTAAGCAATTAGGGGAAGTTCTCTCATAAATGCACTATATATAAGTATTTAATTATAAAATAAATCCATTAAATGCTAAGCTTTTTATATTCCAGTTAAAATATTTGGCATCAACCCAAGTTTTCCAAACTTGGATCAATGTAGCAAGCACAGTTTGTGTCTCTAAAGTATCTTACGCCAGGATAACATCAAGGTGATTGATCTTACTGAAAAAAAAAATGTTATAGAAGCTCATTTAACACCTGGAACAAAGTTCTCATTATTCAGAAACTCCTGAAGGCACCTTAAAATTCAGTAAGTCCAATCTTTGGTTTCCTTTATGTAATAACATCTTAGTCATATTTTAAAAAGTCTTCTTTATGCCATTTTTATTTAATGTCTTTTTTCACATTCCATATGGAAAAACTGAGGCCTAGAGAAGGGAAATGGCAATCAAGCAAAACACTACATTGTAATAAACTGGTAATATAGAAACAGATGTAGAACAATCTGGTACCTTGCTGTAACATGACGCATAATGGCATAGAGTTGCCCTATTGAAGAGAGTCTGTTTTGTTTTCCAATGAAGACATTTAATTATTAATATTGTGTTGGCAGAACTTCCTTGTAAGTTGAGCTCAGCTATCATTTATAGATCCTAGATATAGTTTTATACAGATGTCTACATTGCTGAATTGTGATGCCTGCCTTTCACCTACTCAAATTAAAGACATATAGAGTCAAACAATATAAATAGGCAGTTTTCAGAGGAAAGAAATACGCACTACCAGGAGCCATGTGGGGAAAAAAAAACGCTCTAAAACACTAATAATTAGAGAAATACAAATTAAAACAACTCTAAAATTCCACCTCACACCCATAGAAATGACAAAACTGGGGGGGGGGAAATAAAGAAAAATGACATGCTGGAGAGGCCATAGGAAAACTAGTACAAACTGTAGTTCAGCATCGATCTAGCAATACTGCTACTAGGTCTATAGCCCAAAGACATTAAAGAGGAAAAAGTTCCATACATAAAAAAGTTTATCAGCAATTTTCATGATGGAAAAGAATCAGAAATTTAGAGGTTGTCTATTATATGAATATGAGAACACTATTTTAAGAAATGATGAATAGTTTCAAAGAAATGTAGAAAGACTTGTATGAACTGAAACAGAGTGAAGTGAGGAAAATCAGGAATTATAAAATATTAAATCCTTCTAATGGCTAAAAACAAATCCAGAAGACTCTTGATAAAATATCATGAATATCTCGTCCTTCAGATAGAGGCAATGGACTAAGATGCATATTGAGGTATATTTTTTTTTGGACATAGCTAATGTTTTATTTTGTTTTGCTTAACTACTTGTTTGCAATGGGTTTTGTCATTTTTGCTTTCCTAAAGGTGGGAGGGAGAGTTGGAAAGGAAAAGATTTCGGAGCTGAATATAACATTTAATTTTAAAATTGTACTCACTAGTAATTTTGATTAAAAATTTAATGGAGAAATGTGTAAAATAGCATTTTAATATGAAAAGAAGACTTCATCAGTTTTTTCTTTGCAGGTAAATAATATTTTTCATCATAAGTCCTTTGAAATTATCTTAGAGTATAATTGGGTATAGGGTATGCTCAGAAAAGACTACTGCCAGGGTGGAAGCTCAGCACACAATTTTAGTGCAGGCTGCACCAGCACAGCCCCAGAAATTCCAATGCCAACAAAGCAAGTCCTGGACCCTCTGAATCAGCAGTAGCACTGGTGGTTTCTAGATATATTAACCTAGAGACATTAAAGATGACTTGGAAGGTCAGGAGGAAAGATTTATGAGGGTGAGAGAATTTAGCACACCAGGAGTGAGTGTGGGTAGTGGCAACTTCTGGAGGCCTCAGCTCATAGGAGGTCTCTTTACTAGTTCTGAGGAAGGACTCTGTTGCTTTAGCACACTACATACAGCTACAGTGGTGCAGGGTCACTCCTAATCATTCCTGGTCAGAATAGAGAGCTTATAGTCAAGTCCCTAAAAGAATCTCTGAAAACACCTGCACAAAACCCCAGAAACTCAAGACAGTGCACCCTCCACATTGCAAAAAGAATCCTACTTTTAAAAAGAGTTAAAAGACCAAATAAAAGGCTAGGAAAATGAGCAGATTAAAAAAAAAATTCTGACTATAGAAAGTTAATATGGTGACAAGGAATATCAAAACATACATTCATAAGAAGACATAAAAGTCAATACTCCTACATCCAAAGCCTCCAAGAAAAATAAGGCCATGAAACAGCTCAAAAGAGATTTTGAAAGTTAAATAAGAAAGATGGAGGAAAAATTAAGCAAATTGAGAGTGGTACAAAAGGAAATATAAAAAGCTAATGAAGAGAAGAACATCCTTTAAAAAAAATGGCCAAATGGGTGTTCAAAAGCTCACTGAGGAAAATAACTCTAAAAATTAAATTAAGCATATGTAAGCTAATGACTTTATGAGAAACCAATATACAATAGAATAAAACCAAAGGGATAGAAAAATGCAAAAAAAATATGAAATATTTCATTGGAAAAACAATTTATTAATTGGGGAATGACTTTTTAAATAAATTTTACTCATTTCTTTACATTTTTTAAAAATAATACCTTTATCAAAGAAAGGATCTGTAAAATATTTTTCCACTTTTTTGCTTTCCTTCTGATTTTGGTTGCACTGATGTTGTTTGTGGAAAAATCTTTTAATTTGATATGATCAAAATTATCCATTTTATATATCATAATGCTTTCTATCTCTTATTTGGTCAAAAAATCTTCCTTATCCATAAATCTGGCAGGTAAACTATTCCATGCTCACCTAATTTTTTTATGACATCACTCTTTATGTCTAAATTAAGTAGGCACTTTGACTTTATCTTAGTATATGGTTTGAGATTCTGTCTTATACCTAGTCTCTGTCAAACTGTTTTTCAGTATTCCCAGAAAATATTAAGTTCTTGTCCAAAAGGCTTAGGTTGCTTGGGTATGTCAAACATTGAATTGCTATGGCAATTTGTTCCTGTGTATTTTGTACCTGATCGATTCCACTGGTCCACCACTCTATTTCTTAACCAGGATCAGATTGTTGTGATAATTACTCCTTTACAATACAGTTTGAGGTTGAATCTGGTTTGAGAACTAGTTTGAAATCTACTGCTAGATCACCTTCCTTTACATTTTCATTGATTTCCATATTTTTGACATGTTCTTTCAGATAAATGTTGTTACTATTTTTTTCTAGCTCTAAAAAATAATTTTTGTTAGTTTGATATGATGCTGAGTAAGTAAATTAATTTAGGTAGAATTGTCATTTTTATTCTATTGGCTTAACCTACTAAAAAGCTGTTAATAATTCCCCAATTGTTTAGAACTGACTTTATTTTTATGATTGTAATTATGTTCATATAGCTCCCTGGATTTGTTTTGGCACTTAGAATCCCAAGTGTTCTATATTCTCTGCAATTATTTGAAATGCCATTTCTATCTCTGTTGAACTATGTTGATAATATGTAGAAACGCTAATGGTTAATGTTGAGTTGTTGTATATCCTGAAACTTTTCTGAAGTTGTTAATTGTTCCAACTTATTTTTACTTGATTTTCTAGAATTCTCTTAGTATACCATAAAATTATCTGAAAACATGATAGTTTTGTTTCCTTATTGTCTATTTTTATTTTTTTCAATTTCTTTTTCTTCTCTCATTGATACAGCTAGCATTTCTAATACAATATTGAATTATAGTGGTGATATCCTTGCTTCACTCCTGATGTAATTAGGCAGGGTTCTACTTTATCCTCATTACAGATAACATTTGTTTTTTTAAAAAAAAGAGAGAGAGATTATTTGTTATTTTAAGAACTCCATTAAACTGTTCAAAATAAATAGAACCAAGAAAACAATATACACAATAATTACAGCAATATAAATGGAATGAAAAGCAACATACCAAAATAAAATATAAATGTAACAAAATTATAAAGGCTAAACAGAACTTGGATGAAGAGATATGAGAAGACACCCCATCTACTCCTTAGTAGAAATAGTAAGTCGAAATGGTACACATTGAACATTTTTTTTCACTTTTTCAATTAGTTGTGCTGATTGGTTTTTTTCACCTTTAAAAAAACACGGTTTTTCATATGGGATGGATTTCTGGAAAGAAAGGAGAGGAATACTTGAAATAACTAAGGTAATGTAAAAAAAAAAAAAAAGAAAATGTTAGCAAAAAGTTATTTTTTTAAAATTGCATGATTGATGCCTATAGAATGGCCTTGCTTTGTTGCCTCAGAGAGAGAAATCAATGATTTTATAGAGATATTTACAAATCCTACTCTTCAGGCCTTAATTGTTAATACAACTATGTATAAATGTGTATGCATATACATATTCTATAGTAAGCAATATCAATTATTAATGTTCCTTATAGTGAAAGACAACTCTATCAATTACAAAATTCAAAGAAACAAACAGATCCTTATATACATTATTGATAGAAATATAGAATTACACAGATGAAACATTATAGAGAGCATTGTGGCAGTTAAGGTTTTGTTTGCCCTGCCACAACATGGAGGTGAAAAGGAATGTGTGGGATTAATAAGTAAAATAATTGTAGGGAAGGGAAATTTTAAAAATGGAAAAATCAGCTCAGTTAAAGTACCCACAATATGGCACTTGATCTTTTCCACATTGTATAATCATAATGGTAAACAGGAATATTTAAAAGTATCTATCAATTTCTTGTTCAGGACAAATATCTTCCCTGAGCTCTCACATAGAAATGTAGGGAAAAAGTTTTGATGAAAGCTATAAATAGATCCAGGAGTCTTGAGTTAAACATCAAAGCTGTAGCAGTTGAATTTGCTGTGTCCTATCTATAAAGAAGGATATTTGGGGGCACTAGGCAACCATATCAGTAATTTCATGGAAATTGTTTTCTTTCCCCCTTTGATTCTGTAGATAAATTGTAGGTACTGATTGTGAAAATCTTGTAGTGATATGTTGAATTTAGAATATGAAGATGGGTTTTAACACCCTCTCTGCTTCTCACTAAGTGTGTGATCTCTTATCTGTAAATTCTCTTATCTGTAAAACTAGGAGGAAACCATTGATTTCACATACAGATGATGCGGTGCTGAATGATAGAATACCTATTTTCTTGTTAATTGTTAAGTCAAAATTAATACAAACAGCAGAGAATCAATTCATATCTTGGTGCATCACCTTCTTTTCTATCATATCCCCCTCTTTCTCTTATCCCTTTCCTCTTTTATTGGGTAAATTTCATTTCCCAAGCTAAGTGTGTATTTATTGACTTTCTTCTTTGTACCAATTACAAGAAAAGTAAGGTTCAAGCATTGCCTACACCTTTCTCCTTTATCCTTCATCATAAAAAAATTTCCTTTTGTACCTTTTTTATGTGAGAAAATTTTTTTCATTCAACTACTCCCTTTCTCTGTCTCACAGTGTTATCACTTTTCCTGAACTCTTTGTTTCTATTTTTGTATTGTGAAGATGATTCCAACAAAATCAACTCATATCCATACTCCTTTGTGTGAATTCCTAATAATTATAAAGTTTTTAGGAGTTACGTGTCTCTTCATGTTGACTTTTTTTTCTGCTTCTCTTTTGAGGCTGGTGTTTAAATGTTTTTTTTAACTTATTTATGTTACACATATATGTTCCTCGTTTTTCATATTTCCATATGATTCATGTTGGGAGATAAAAATCATAACAAAAAAGAAAAAATGAGAAAAAAAGAAGAAAAAAAGCTGAAAATATAATGCTTCAATCTGTATTCAGTCTCCATAGTTTTCTTTGGATATGGATGACATTTTCCATACAAAGTTTATTGTATCACTATATTGCTAAGATTAATTATGATAATTATAGTTATCTATCATAATTACTCATCACACAATTGTGTTGTTTCTGTGTACAATGTTTTCCTGGCTCTACTTCCTTCACTCAGCATCAGTTCTTGTAAATCTCTTTACTTTCATATATCTTAAGTTATTCAGCCATTCCACAATTGATGGGCATTCCCTTCACAAAAAGAGCCACTACAAACATTTTAACACATGCGTGTCCTTTTTCCTCTTTTATTATTTTTTTGGGGACACAGATCCAAGTAATAATGGATCAAAGGATACATACAGTTTGATAATCCTTTGGGCATAGTTGTTCTCCAGCACATTTGGATCAGTTCCCAACTCCACCAATAGTGCATTGATGACTCAGTTTGCCCACATATCCTATAACATTTTTCATTACCTTTTCCTGTCATCTTAGCCAACCTGAGAGGAGTGAGGTGGTACCTCAAAGTTGTTTTAATTACCATTTCTTTCATCAATAGTGATTTGCAGCATTTTTAAATGACTATAAATGGCTTTAATTCTTCATCTGAGAATTATCTGTTTATATCCCTTGACTATTTGTCAATTGGTGCATGACTTGTATGTTTGTTTTTTGTTTTTTGTTTGTGTTTTTTGCTGAGACAATTGGGGTTATGTGACTTGCCCAGGATTACATAGCTAAGAAGTGTTAAGTATCTGAGACCAGATTTGAAATCAGGTTCTCCTGACTTCAGGGCTGGTACTCTACCCACTGCACCAACTAGCTGTCCCATGACTTAATTCTTATAAATTTGGCACAATTCTTTATATATTTTGGAAATAAAGCCTTTATCAGAAATACTGGCTGTAAATTTTTCCCCAGCTTTGTACTTCCATTTTAATATTGTTTGTGCTGGGTTTTGTTTGTGAAAAAATGCTTTAATTTAATGTAATACTATCTATTTTGCATTTCATAATGTTCTCTCATTCTTCATTGGTCATAAATTTCTCCCTTCTGCAAAGGTTTGAGAGTTAGGCTAGACTTTGCTCTCTTAATTTGCTCATAGTATCACTCCTTATGTCTAAATAATATGTCCATGTTGACCTTATTTTGGTATGAGGCTTGAAATATTGTCATAATATGGCTAGTTTCTGTCATATTATTTTCCAGTTTTCCCAACAATTTTTGCCAGATAGTTAGTTCTTGTCCTATAAACTGGAGTATTTAGATTATTATAGTCAGTATTATAGTAGATTATTATAGTCATTTATTATTGTCTTGCATACCTAACTTATTGCACTGATCAACAACTCTTATCTCTTTGCCAGTATCAGATGGTTTTGATAATGTCCGCTTTATATTAGAGCTTTAGATCTGGTATGGTTAGGCCACCATTCTTTGAATTTTTTTTTTCATTAATTCCCTTGATATTCCTGAACTTTTCTTTTTCCAGATGAATTTTGTTGTTATTTTTTCTAGCTGTATAAAGTCATTTCTTGACAGTTTGATTGTTATGGTACTGAATAAGTAATTTAATTTAGGTAGATTTATCATTTTTATTATACTACTTCAGCCTACCCATGTGCAATTGATATGTTTCTAATTGTTTAGATCTGACATTATTTTTATGAAAATGTTTCATAATTGTATTCATATAGTCTCTGGGTTTCTCTTGCCAATATTTTATTTTATTTACCATTATTTTAAATGGAATTTCTTTTTCTATTTCTTGCTGCTGGGCTTTCTTGATAACATGTAGAAATGGTTATGATTTATGTGAGTTTATCTTATACCCTGCAACTTTGCTATAGTTGTTAATTTTTTCAAGTAGTTTTCAAATAGTTGATTCTCTAGGATTCTCTAAGCAAAACCATTATATCATGCAAAGAATCATAGTTTATTGTCTCATTATCTTCTCTAATTCCTTCAGTTTCTTTTTATTTTATTTTATTTGTAATTTATTTTTAACACACATTGTTTTATGAGAGAGAAAAATAAAAGCAAAAGGGAAAAACCATGGGAAAGATTAAAAAAAAAACAGAAAAAAAGAAGTAAAAATAGCATTTGTTGATTTACATTTAATTCCCTTAGTTCTTTTTCTGGTGTAGTTGTCATTTTCTGTGCAAAGTGTATTGGGATTGCTTTAGATCATTGAACCACTGAGAAGAACCATGTCTTTCATAGGATTATGATATATTCTTGCTGTTATTGTAAACACTGTATTCCTGGTTCTCTTGTTGCACTCAGCATTAATTCATGTAAATCTTTCCAGGTTTTTTTAAAATCAGCTTGTTCATAATTTTTTTATAGAACAATAATATTCTATTACCCTCCTACACCACAGCTTATTTAGCCTTTCCCCAATTGATGGGCATCTATTCATTTCCATTATTTAACTTGGAGTTTTCAATTTGTTCTTTTTTTTAGCTTTTTTAATTGCATGCCTAATTCATTGATCTCTTCTTTTTTGATTTTATTCATGTAGTTATTTAGAGATATGAAATTTTCCCCCTCATTCCATAGGTTTTGGTATGTTGTCTAATTATCATTTTTGTAAATGACATTATGGATAGTTTCTGTGATTTTTTGTTTGGCCCACTCATTCTTTAGAATTAGATTATTTAAGTTGCAATTTGTTTTTAGTATATCTTTCCCTGGCTCTTTGTTGAATATAAACTATATTGAATTATATATTGAACTATGAAAAGAAAGCATTTACTATTTGTGTCTTTCTGCATTTGATTGTGAGATTTTTATTCCCTAATATAGGGTCAATTTTTGTGTAGGTAAAATATACTGCCAAGAAAAAAAGTTAGTCCTTTCTGTTGCTTTAAAATTTTCTCTACAGGTTTATCATATTTAGGTTTTCTAGGATTCTAATAACCTGCCTAGTTTCTTTCTTATTTATTTTGTGGTTAGATTTGTCTTATTATGAGAAGGTTAGTTTGAGGTCCCCCACTAGAATAGTTTTACTATGTCTTCATGTAAATGGCTTAAAATCTTCTCTAGGAATTTGCCTGCTCTACCACTTGGTGCACACACATTTAGTATTATTACAATTTCATTATTTATGGTAAACTTTATCAAGATGTACTTTCCTTCTTTATCTCTTTTAATAATGAATATTTTTGCTTTTGCTTTATCTGAGATCAGAATTGCTATTTCTGCCTTTTTTACTTCAGCTGAAGCATCATCAATTCTACTCCAGTCTTTTATCTTTACTCTACATGTGTCTCTCTGTGTCAAATGTATTTCTTGTAAACAACCAACATATTGTAGTATTCTGTTTTTTGATTCATTATGTTATTCACTTCCATTTTATTGGTGAATTCATCCCATTCACATTCAGAGTTATGATTATTAGCTCTATATTTCCCTCAGTGGTATGTGTGTGTGTGTGTGTGTGTGTGTTTACCCACCCCACCCAAGACCTTATCTCCTATTATCTCGCCCTCTTCTCTTGCTAGTATTTTTAACCACTCCATCCACTACCTTATCTCCTATCACCACTTCACCTTTTACCTTACCTTTTTCCTAGTGTTTCTGCCCTCCCTTCTATCTCTTCTTTTCCTCTTTCTCCTCCCATTTCTGTATAGAGTTAGATAAATTTATACCCAACTGAATAATTAAGTTATTCATCCTTAGAGCCATAATTGATGAGACCGAGCTCATCCACCCTTCTTTCCCTAGATAATAATAGGTCTTTTGCATCTTTTCATGTGAACTAATTTTCCCATTATACTTCCCCTTTCCTCTTTTTCCAATACAGACCTTTTTCCACTCCTTAATGTCTTTTTCTTTGATGTCATCACATGAGAGTCCATTCACAAACACATGCTCAGTCCATGTGATGCCACCCTCTGTCTGCCCCAGTTACAATTCAGTTCTCAAGAGTTATAAATATCATTTTCCCACGTAGGGATATAAACAGTTTAATCTTTAAATAATATATATTTTTCTCCTGTTTACTTTTCTATGCTTCTCTTGAGCTTGTATATTAAATTTTCTTTTTAGTTCTGGTTTTTTCAAATAGAAATGATTGAAAGTCTCTTACTTCATTGAAGTTCCATTGCCTCCCCTGAAAGATGATACTGAGTTTCACTGAGTAGTTAATTCTTGGTTATAACTCCAGGTCCTTTGCTTTCCAGATTATAGTATTCCAGGCCCTCTGCTCCTTTATTGTAAAAACTGTAAGATTCTAGATAATCCTGACTGTTCCTCCTTGATATTTGAGTTGTTTTTGCCTGGCAGCTTGCAGTATTTTTTCCTTGAGATTGTAGTTCTGGAGTTTCATAATAATGTTCCTTGGGGTTTTCCTTTTGGGATCTCTTTCCAAAGGTGATTGATGGATTCTTTCAATCACTAGTTCCCCCTGTGTTTATAGAATATGGGAGCAATTTTCCTTAATGATTTTTTGAAAATGATATCAGGGCTCCTTTTTTTGGTCATGGCCTTTAGGCAAGTCAATAATTTTTAAATCATCTCTTCTGGATCTAATTTCTAGGTCAGTTGTTTTGGCAATGAACTGTTTCACATTTTCTTCCATTTTTTTTCCATTCTTTTTAGTTTGTTTGACTTAATCTGGCTATATCACAAAGTCATTAGTTTCCATTTTCTCTGTTCTACTTTTTAACGTGTGATTTTCTTCAGATATCTTTTGTATCTCTTTTTCCATTTGGTTAATTCTACTGTTTCTTCAAACAATTTTTTTCTTTCCTTTTCCAAGCTGTTGACTCTCTCATGCATACTTCTCATTTCCTTTCTCATTTTTTCTTCTACCTCTCTTATTTACCTTTTAAAGTCTTTAATGAGCATTTCCAAGAAGCCTCTTTTGGTTTGAGATCAATTCATATCACTTCTTGTGATTTCCTCTGTGGATATTCTGTTCTTGTCTGAGTTTCTGTTTTTATCTGTCCTTTCACCATTGTAGCTTTCTATGATCAAGTTTTTTTTTTCTATTTGTTGCTCATTTTCTTTCCGTTTCTTTTGATATTTCCTCTTTTTTTTTTTTTAGCTTTTATGATCACCTCTGCTTCTGATGTAAAGAGGGTGCTAAACCAAACTTTCTTTGTAGCTCTGAGCCTCGGTTTATAATACAGGAGCCCCTTATGTTTGGAGGAGGTACCTTTGCCTGCTGTTTTCAAAAAAAAAAAAAAAAACAGTCTAGTTTCCCAGAGTTTTCCTTCTGAGCTGGAACTGTAGGCTGCCCCACTGATCTGCTCCTCTACTAAGCCACATCTGAAGGTATCAGTTTCTGATTTGCTGTGATTAAGACCCTTACATCAGCTTTCTGATAAATCTATCTGAACAAGGCTGGTCACCCTTTTCACCCCAGTGGGACTGACCTTTCTTGAAAATTTTCAGTCAAGGAGCCAAGATGGCGGAGTGAAAACGTGACTCTCTGCATTCTCCTCTGATCTTCTTTCAAATCAACAATAAAATAAGCCTCTGAACTGATCTTCAAGTCAACGACTCCAGAAATATTAGGACACTGCTTGCCGATATCTCTGAAGAACTTCATATCAGGTCTGTTTAACTTGGGCACAGGGGAAAACAGTTTACTTGGTGCAACCCAGAAATGAGGGTGGGACTCAGCTCAGTGTGGCAGAAACTCCAAACCCCAAACTCCAAACACCTGGAGTTTATCTGAGGCACTCGCAACACTCTGCCCTGATTGGGGGCAGGTGTTCTGGCAGACTTGCCTTGTTTAAAGAGTAATTCAGACTTAGTCCTAGCCCTCACCAGCACAGCACCTTAAGTTAATTCTCTGAATTGCCCCAGGACAAATTACCTCATCACCGCTTTTCTAGCCTTAAACAGGCCTCCAGGATGTCTAAAAAAAAAAAAATGAAGAAACAAAAAAGAGCTCTCACCATAGACAGCTTCTATCGAGAGAAAGAAGGGCAGACCCCAGATCCTGAGGTTCATCTAGACAAAACTCCAGAGGAAATCAGCAAGGACCATCACTGGTCCCCTTTTCAAAAGGCCTTTCTGGAAGATTGCATAAAGAATCTCAAAAGAGAGCTGGAGGATAAATAAAAAAATAAACTGAAATCAGTGTAAGAAGGATACAATTTCTTGCAAGAAGAATATAATGCCCTGCAAAAGAGATATGAAAAAGACATCAACTTATTGAAAAATAAAATTAGTGAAGTGGAAAAAGAGTGCAATGAACAAAAAAATTCAATTAGCCAGTTACAAAAGGAGCTTAAAAAGATAACTGAAGAAAACAACACTTTAAAAATAAGAATTGAACAAATGCAAGTGAATGACTCAATAAGACTTTAAGAATCAGTCAAACAAAAACAAAAAAAAAATGAAAAATTAGAAGAAAATATGAAATATCTCCTAGGAAAAACAACTAACTTGGAAAATAGATCTAGGAGAGACAATCTGAGGATTATTGGACTTCCTGAAAGTCATGATGAAAAAATGAATCTAAACACTATCTTCCAGGAAATCCTGAAAGAAAACTGCCCTGAGGTTGTAGAATCAGAAGGCAAAATCACCATTGAAAGAATTCACCAATCACCTCCTGAAAGAGACCCCAAAATTAAAAGCCCAAGCAATATCGTGGCTAAATGTCAGGACTACCACACCAAGGAAAAGATTTTGCTAGGAGCTAGAAAGAAACAATTCAAATACCAAGGATCAATAATTAGAATCTGTCAGCCTGCACATTGAAGGATCGAAGGGCCTGGAACCAGATATTCCAAAAGGCAAAGAACTTGGATTACAGCCAAGAATAACCTATCCAGCTAGAATGAGCATTATCCTCCAGGGAAGAAGATGGTCATTTAATGATGTACAGGAATTTCACCTATTTCTAATGAAAAGACCAGATCTGAACAAAAAATTCAGCATCCAAACACAGAACTCAAGAGATGCATAAAAAGGTAAAAAGGAAAGGACTCTTGAGAACTTTATTTCTACTATGGGGATACTCAAAGTTTGGGGGTATAATTAACTAGATATTACTTTAATAATATGAAAATGAAAACTAGAAGGGGAAAGGTTATCATACTGGGGAAAAGAGGGAATAGGTGGTAAAATAAGATTAAAAAAAAGGAGGTAAAAACAAGATAATATATCATGAAGAGGCAAAGAAAACATATTAATTGAGAGAGAGAAGGGAGGGAGATGAGCATTGTGTAAATCTTACTCTCATCAGTTTGGGCTCTAAAAGTGTATATCAGACATTTGATTTCACAGAGAAACTTGTCTGTTGCTAGAGGGAAGTGGGAGGGAAAGGAGGAAAAGAAAGGGATAAACTAATAGAAGGGAAAATAGAAGAATCAGGGGAAAGGAGTAAAAAAAGGGGGAGGGGATCTAAAAGGTGGAGGATTGTTTGGGGGAGGGAGTCATCAAAAGCAAAATACTGAGGAGGGGGGAAGGGAGAAAGGGGAAAGGAAAGGGAAAAACATAACTTGGGTAAATAAGATGGCAGGAAATGAAGAATTAGTTATTCTAACTGTGAATGTGAATGGGATGAACTCTCCCTTACAGCGGAAGTGGATATCAGAATGGATTAAAAACCAGAATCCCACAATATGTTGTCTACAAGAAACACATCTAAAACATAGTGACACATATACGATGAAGGTAAAAGGCTGGAGCAGAACCTATTATGCTTCAGGTGAACAAAAAAAAAGCAAGGGTAGCAATCCTTATCTCACATCAAGTAAAAGCCAAGATAGATTTAATCAAAAGAGATAAGGAAGGAAACTATATTTTATTAAAGGGTACCATAGATAATGTAGCAATATCAATACGAAATATATATGCACCAAGTGCAATAGCATCCAAATTCCTAGGGAAGAAATTAAGAGAGATGCAAGAAGAAATAGACAGCCAAACAATATTAGTGGGGGATCTCAACCTTGCTCTCTCAGAATTACATAATTCAAACCACACAATAAATAAGAAAGAAACTAGGGAGATAAACCAATTGTTAAAAAAGTTAGGTATGATACAACTTTGGATAAAATTAAATAGAGACAGAAAAGAGTTTACTTTTTTCTCAGCAGTTCATGGAACTTATACAAAAATTTACCATGTATTAAGGCATAAATACCTCAAAATCAAATGCAGAAAGGCAGAAATAGTAAATGCAGCTTTTTCAGATCATGATGCAATAAAAATCACATGCAATATAAGGCCAGGAGAAAATAGACCACAAGTTAATTTGAAATTAAATAATCTAATCCTGAAGAATGAATGGGTGAAAGAGCAAATTATAAAAACAATCAATAATTTCATCCAGGAGAATGACAATAATGAGACAACACACCAAAATTTGTGGGACATGGCTAAAGCGGTTATAAGGAGCAATTTTATATCTCTAGATGCTTACTTGCATAAAATAGAGAAAGAAAAGATCAATGAATTGGGCTTATTATTTAAAAAAGAACTTGAAAAAGAACAAATTAAAAACCCTCAATTAAATACCAAATTGGAAATTCTGAAAACAAAAGGGGAGATTAATAAAATTGAAAAAAAAGAAAACTATTGAATTAATAAATAAAACTAGGAGTTGGTTTTACAAAAAAACCAACAAAATAGTTAAGCCTATAGTTAATTTGATAAGAAAAAGGAAAGAGGAAAATCAAATTGTTAGTCTCAAGAATGATAAGGGAGAACTTTCCTTAAATGAAGAGGAAATTAGAGCAATAATGAGGCATTACTTTGCCCAACTTTATGCCAGTAAGTTTGGTAATCTAAATGAAAAGGAGGAATATCTACAAAAATATAGATTGCTCAGGTTAACAGAAGAAGAAATAAATTATTGAAATAGCCCCATATTAGAAAAAGAAATAGAACAAGCTATTAATTAACTCCCTAAGAAAAAATCTCCAGGGCCAGATGGATTTACATGTGAATTCTACCAAACATTCAAAGAACAATTAATTCCAATACTATACAAACTATTTGAGAAAATAGGGACAGAAGGTATACTACCAAATTCCTTCTATGAGACTGATATGGTGCTGATAGCTAAACCAGGTAGGGTGAAAACAGAGAAAGAACGCTATAGACCAATTTCCCTAAGGAATATTGATGCAAAAATTTTAAATAGAATATTAGCAATGAGATTACAGAAAGTCATCCCCAGGTTAGTACACTATGACCAAGTAGGATTTATACCAGGGATGCAGGGCTGGTTCAATATTAGGAAAACTATCAGCATAATTAATTATATTAATAAACAAACTAACAAAAACCATATGATTATCTCAATAGATGCAGAAAAAGCATTTGATAAAATCCAACACCCATTTCTATTAAAAACACTAGAGAGTATAGGAATAAATGGGCTTTTCCTTAAAATGATTAGTAGCATCTACTTAAAACCATCAGCAAGCATCATATGTAATGGAGACAAACTAAAAACCATTTCCAATAAGATCAGGAGTGAAACAAGGCTGCCCACTGTCACCATTATTATTTAATATTGTCTTAGAAATGTTAGCTTTGGCAATAAGAGAAGAAAAGAGATAAAAGGAATTAGAATAGGTAATGAAGAAACCAAATTATCACTCTTTGCAGATGACATGATGGTATACTTAGAGAACCCTAGAGACTCAACTAAAAACAACTAGAAACAACTCAGAACTTTAGTAAAGTTGCAGGATTCAAAATAAATCCACATATATCATCAGCATATTTATATATTACCAACAAAGTTCAGCAGCAAGAGATACAAAAAGAAATTCCATTCCAAATAGCAGATGATAG
>JAJPUD010008651.1:0-85901 GCA_023553655.1 Myrmecobius fasciatus | reverse complement strand
TGATGTACTAAGTATATAGAATATTCTCTCTACCTTTTATGTTCACCCTAAAGCCTGATAAATGTGCACTTCTGTAAGGCTGTTAATTAACATAAGCATCTAATGAGATATTTATAAAGTACTTAGCACAATGGCTGATCCATTTTTGTTGTTGTTGCTCAGTTGTTTTTTCCATTTTGTCTAATTCTTTTTGACCCCTTTTGGGGTTTTCTTGGCAAAGGTACTGGAGTGGTTTGCCATTTACTTCTCATTTTATATAAACAAGGTTAGGTGATTTAGTTGATACTTAATAAATTCTAGTTCTCTCTCTTGAACTTCTTCCTTCCTTTCCATTATCAATCCATAGGCAAAGACAACATTTTCATTCATTCATTCATTCATCTTTACTAGTATTTCATTCTACCTTGTATTGCTCCTGAGGAAACATATAGCATGCACCTAGGTGAGAAGTAAACAATCAAACTATGAATTAAAACCAGCCTAATGTCATTTATATGAATTATTATGCTAATTGTGCTGACTCCCTATTACCATTTTAAGAAAATGTGTCATCTGTCATGGCAATACTTGCTACTTGAAGAGCCTTGCATTTAGGACCTATTCCTCATCTCCTTTCAGATTCTCACTGATCTTATTCCTGAAATCTGAATACCACTTATTTAGCAAAAGGCAGGGAGTAATTACCTATAGTTCTCCTTCCTGGCCTCAAATTCCCTTCTCCCTTAAGCTAATTTCTTCCCAATCTTACTGGAAGGTTTCTGAAATGTAAATTGATTGGACCAGTTGCTAAGGGAAATACCCACCCTACTCAATTACTGTGCCCCAGCAATCTATTTGAAGCAGATGGAGTGTAAGAACCATAACTCCTCCCCTCCCTTTCTATTCCCCTCTCAGCCTTCTAGCAGTGCTGCTTTCCTGGGCCTCAAGGCACCCAATGCTCTTCCTCATTCTGTCCTTTAGTTGTCAAAGTCCTAGAGAGAAAGAATTCACCAGACTAGCACTTTCCCAAAGTGATTTTTGTTATAAAATGACTTTTTTTTCATTTTAACCTCATTAAATTTTTTTCCATCAGTATATTTGATCATTTAGGTGTTTGTCTAGGAACTACTTAGTTCCTAGATGTTTTGTCAGAAGATACCTAGCCCTTTTGTGCTCTCTGAGTTCATAATATTCCCTTCGGAAAACTCTTTCTATACCCATAGAAAAAAATGCACACATACACATATAACACGTGTATATATATGCATATATATATATACATGCACCCATAAATATATATGTTTATATTAATAAAAGCTTAAAACCTTTATTGTAATTTATGTCCTGTAACTTTTGTCTAGGGCAGCTAGATGGCACAATGGGAAGAGTGTTAGACTCAAATATTCATCTTTCTGAATTCAAATCTAGCTTCAGATATTTAGTACCTGTGTGACCCTGGGCGATTCACTTATCCCTGTTTGCCTCAGGTTCCTAAATCTGTAAAATAAGCTGGAGAAGGAAATGGAAAATCATTTCAGTATCTTTGCCAAGAAAAGCCCAATTGGTGTCTTAGAGAGTTGTATATGACTGAAACAACTGTACAACAACAACATACTGACTAGATTTTTTTGCTGGGTTTTGATGTTCTGTTATCTATTGTCCTTGTCTGGGTTCCTGATCACTATTGTTCAGCTCATCTTATTCCAACTGAATCTATTAATATCTACCTTGTCAATTAACACTTGCCAGTTTACTTGATCAATGAACCTTGTACTTTCCCTGGCTCTTACAACTTTCCAAGGCTTTGATAGAATTTTCTATACCTGGTTCTGACTCCTGGTACCTTTGGTATCCAGGCAGATATTTCTTCTCTAATAGTAGGCTCATTCTAGATTTTTGGCTCCTCCTTCATCCCTGGATGCCAGGTCCTAAACTAGCCCTAACTGATTCCTATGCTTCTATGTATGTATCTCCTTTCCACTCAGCCCCTTACTCTGCATTCAATGCTAGATTAAATCTATTGATTAAATTAATGTAGGCTGATAGAATATATGATTTATTACTCAGGGACATTTTCATTTTAAAAGTAATTGTTTATTAATTCAAAAGAAACTTGGTAGAATTTCAAGCTGGTGGAATTTTGAAGGTCATTTGTATATATATATATATATATTGCCTGAGCAATATAGGTTTGTCATACCTTCACCTATAGATGCTCTGCCTAAAAGAATATAAATTTCGATCCCTGAAACTTCCAAGACATGTTGAAGTTTTCAAGTAGATTTTTTAAGGACCATGCCTTAAAAACCAAATCAATCTATCATTGATTTGTCAGCAATAGGTTCCAGTCTAAGCCTCACTTGTTAATTGTTAGAGTCCTAATAGCTCAAAGTGAGAATAAATAACAATTGTTTCTATTTTAGTCAGAAACCTGAGGGTCTTCCTCCAAAACAGATTTTTTGAACTAGGTAAAAGAGATCATTCTTTGCTTCATTTCTTACCTAGCTTTAATTACTGAATGGGTGTTGCCTTGATCAAAATGAGACCTGAGAAGAGCCTTAGTTTAAAAAGGTGAAGGTCTTCCACTGCATCCAAGGCTATTTTCAGTTATCCTATCTATATTTTATCACTGGACCCAACTGCCTTCAGAAGAGATAGTGAGGCTGGTGATTTTGTATAGTCCTCCTTCACTTAAATCCAACTCAATTGCAAGTCATGGGAATCAACTTTATGTCATGGTCCTCTGTGATCAAGGACAAATTACAACAGCAACAAACACCAGAGCATGCCAAAAGCCAAAATGGAAAATAATTAAGGGTGGTGAGGATGGTGGTGGTGGTGGTAGTGGGTGGTGATAGTGTGTGTGTGTGTGTGTGTGTGTGTGTGTGTGTGTGTGTTTTTCTAGTCTTAGGAAGACTCAGAGGCAAATGGGGATCATATAGATATCACAAAGTCTGTACCCTGGAATAGGAAAGAGAGGAAAAGAATTTATTCATCTCAATAATCTCCAGTGAAGTCTGAAAAATGTTTCACAAGAAATGTGTTGATTAATAATATAATGGAGAAATAGCATTTTTATAGTGCCTACTGGTACTAGTTACTATGCTAAACACTGAACAGTATTATCTTACTTGATTTTTACAACAATTCTGGAAGGGAGGTACTATTATTATCCTCATTTTAGAGTTAAAGAAATTGTGATAAACAAGTTAAGCAACTTACACAGGATCATGCAAGGTACCAACTGTCTTAAGATCTGATTTGAACTCAGGGGAATTTTCATTTTAAATTAAATTTAAAAATTTTAAATCAGTAATTCTTTACTCTAGACCTAGCACTCTAGCCACTGTGCTGCCTGACTGCCTTGAAAGCATGTTGGCTTGGGGATCATTTTTTTTGCCTGAAAGAATGATAATATAACCAAAGGAAGAAGCTGCAGACAGCAAAAGGTGATAATATTAGTTGACAGGAACAGCAGCTACATAGAGAAAAAGCAGATGTAATATTTGGAGGTAGAGAATAACATTTGATTTCATTTAGTAGATGATATCTATAGAAGTGGCATAAAGGGATTTCTAAGGCTACGCCATAACAACTTCAAAAAGAAGAGCACTGAGAATAAGCAAAGCCTGGTCATTTTCTGGAATATGTAGTCATGAGAATTCAGACCAGAGATGTAATGCAATACTGAAACAATACTTTCTCAACTCAGAGCATGAATTCCCTAGGAAGTTGTTCCTTTCCTTATCTGTGGAAGAGTCTGTTGGAGATTCTATTCCGCATAAAGAGCTGGAAATGATTCAATTGCTTGGTTTCCTTTGTTTATTTACTTTGCTATTCTTTTCTAACTTAAGGATATTGAAGACAAAGTTAGTCCCACTTTGACTCTGAGTAATGGTATGGTTTCAGAGTTGAATAAAAATTGCATAGTCATCTTCTGGTTCATTGTCAGCAAGGGTGTTTATGCGACTAAATTCCAATTCAAAACTCCATATTTTTAAAACTTCATTTAGCAGGTTTCCTTTTATGATCTTAAACTTCTATTTTTTTTTGTCCTAGAAGGATTAAAGAATTTAGAGGTAGAAGATTTAGAAATCATTTGATCCAATTTCTAATTTTTAGAAGAGGAAACTGAGGCCTAATGAGAACAAGAAGTTTGCCTAAGATCATGCAGGTAGAAATGAGTACAATCTGGATTTGAACCCAATGTTTATTGCATTATATTATTCTGCTTTCTAAATCTTAATTTGGAATATTTAATAATTATGTCTTGGAACATTTCTTGCCTAGTTATTCTATATCATATTCAAATGGATATATTCAAAAGAGAATTACATGTTTGAAAATCTCATCCATGTAACATGTTCCCTTAGAAATTACTTTCCAGTGATTGGTAGCTTCTGGGTTACCAAAACACTATTTGAACCTATTGTTACAATTTATTGTCTTAAATAGTATTTAGGTATCTTCTGATTCTCAGCCATTAGAAGGAACCACTTCATACTTTTCAAAATATGAGGCTAGATTAGTTATTTCCACCACTGTTTTATTCCAAAATGAAATGATGGAATTTATATGCCTTAAACATGGCTTAAAAATTACACTCTCACACTACTGCATTGTTGGTGGAGTTGTGAAATGATGTCATTCTAAAGAGCAATTCAGAACTATGCCCAAAGGGCTATCACACTGTGCATACCCTTTAATCCAGAAGTCTCACTAGTGAGTCTATATACCAAAGAGATCATAAAAGAGAGAAAAGGACCTACATGTAAAATATATATACATATATATATATATATATATTTGTCACATCTCTTTTTGTAGTCACAAGGACTTGCAAATTGAGTTGATGTCCATCAATTGGGGAATGAATGAACAAGTTATGGTATATAAATGTGACAGAACATTATTGTTCTATAAAAAAGTACAAGCTGACTGACTTCAAAAAAAGCCTGGAAAGACTTGAAAGGATGCTGTATGAAGTGAACAGAACCAGGAGAACATTATAAACAGTAACAGCAAGATTTTGTGATGATCAACTATAACAAAGTTAGCTCTTCTCAGCAAGGAGGTGATCAAGACAATTCCAATAGAGTTGGGATAGAAAATCCATCTACATCCAGAGAACTATGGAAACTGAATATGGATTGAAGTATACTATTTGTACCTTTTTTTGTTGTTGTTGTTGCTGTTGCTTGTTGGCTTTTTTTTCCTTGTGTTTTTTCCTTTTTCTTATACAATATAACATATATGAAAATATGTTTAAAATGATTGTATATATGTAACTTATGTATATTGTTTGCTATCTATAAGAGGGGGGAATAAGGGAAGGAGGGAAAAAATCTTACAAAATGAATGTGGAAGTCTATATTTACAAACATTTGGGAAAATAAAATACTATTAAGAAAAAAAAGAAAATCACACCCTCTCTTTCTGTGCACTGGAGGAGTCAATTATTAAATGTAATATATGCAAGTTATCCACAAATAAATATGTGATATATAGAGGGTATAAGGTTCTATTTTTTAAAAATATGGCTGTATATTATGCCATGATTTAAAAATTTGTCCTTGTATTCTCTGCTCCCTGTTGGCTGTGTCCTGATCCACTTATTACTTTCCCTAAATCTAGTCCAGCTCTCCTTTGCCCAGTCTTTTTTTTTTTTTTTTTTTTTTGCTTTTTGCTGAGGCAATTGGGGTTAAGTGACTTGCCCAGGGTCACACAGCTAGGGAATGTTAAGTGTCTGAGACCAGATTTGAACTCATGTCCTCCTGACTTCAGGGCTGGTGCTCTATCCACCTTTGCCCAGTCTTTTGACTGTGAAAACCAAGAAATACATGAAAAGCTATTATCACATTCCTAGGGTACTTGTAATTCCAGTACCTACCTACCATACTGCCTATTTCTTAGGTTTCATGTCTCATATTTCATGACATAGATTTTGAGTGGATTATTATTGTTATTGATGTCACAGGCCTTCTTAAAAGGCCACATAAATAAACATTATGTGATTCTGAAATATCCTGTGAATATTTTTGTAAATAAAAGAATATTTACAATTAAACTAGCTCATATTTAGATTGTGTTTTACAATTTACAAAATGCTGTATACATTTTTTAATTTGATTTTTACATCTTTAAGAGGAAGTGATTAAAATAGGATCACAGACAAAGCTGGAATTGAAATTAAAGAATCATCGGTGCCAATTACCTCATTTTACAGATGACAGAACTGAGGATCAGAGAGAAAAGTAGTCAAATAGCATAGTAAGAGGCAGAACTAGGACCCAAATTCATGTCTACTGACTCCAAATATGCTATATCAAAAGCCTGCCACTCAAAAAAAAAAGACTTTGGAATGTTCATATGTTGAGTTTGCTTAAATTATATAATTACATAATTGCTTAAATTATATAAATTATAATTTATCAACCATCATCTCATCTCCTTTCCAAAGGAACCTTAGATTTTATCCTTAGAGCCACTCTGGCTCTAGTCAGTTTCCTTTCATCTTATTTTGTCCAGAACATAGCTCTTCTGAGAAACCAACTCCACCTCTTACTCTTCTTACTTACCACTCAGCTTTATATTGTTTTCTCTTAGAAGAATATAAGCTTCTTGAAGGCAGGGATTATTTTGTTCGTATGTATATTTCCAGAATTTAGCTGGAATATAGTAAGTACTTAAATGCTCTGTATATCTGTTGAATATTAATTCAATAATAAACAAACAAACAAAAAAAAAACCCAGGATGGATTGTAAGTTATAAAGCTACAGAATTTGGTAAATTTTCTCTCTGTACTGGATTGAGAATTAGGACATTTAGAGTTGCTTCTCAATTTTCCTTGTTACTTAAAGATCAACTAATTAGATATTAGTTAAAAACCTACTAAGTGTCAGGTGCTATTCTGAGTGCTGAATGCAAAGACTTTTCCTCTGGTCCTGATTTTTCCCATCCACATAAAATCATTTCCAAAGATAGGGCTTTATTTTCCTATTAGTATAAACAAATTCTAAGTAATAGCCTGGGCTTATTTCTTCACGATCAGGCTAATGAGTTTCTATCACTCTAATCTAAGCATTTCCCTGAATGTTACTATAGCAGAAAATATTAATTCCATGAGAGGGTGGATTTGCCTTTGACAAAAGAGTGCCTATTAGAAACAAGACAGAGAAAATTCACAAGGCCACCAACTATTTTTGTAAGCCATTTAGTTTCAATAGAAGTAAAAAGGAAACATCACCAGGGGCCAAGCTCTTTAACCCTGCTGACCTTCACTTATTGGATGGGATAACTGGCAGCTCTCAGTCTCCTGCCCCTGGCCCTTAGAAGGGATTCTTTGAAGTTGACACATCTTTGGCTTGGCTCTGTACAATGGAGAAATACCAATGGTTAAAATCACAAATGGGTTTTTAAAAAATTAATTCTGCTTCAAGATGAGTTATGACCTAAACAGCTCCAAGTAGAATAAAACTGGGGTGTTTCTTTTCAAACAGTCCATTTGTTTATATAACAGTTTCAGCCCCAAGCACTGTCAACTTCAAAGGGCTAAGCAGTTCTGGGTGAGAGCTGCCAGTTCCCATGAAGCAACCCAAGGTGTTGAGAACTTCCAGGTCCTAAAAACCTACCCTACTTGAATCTGATAGTCTGTGTTATGTAAAGGGCACTAGGTAGGAGTAAACACAGAAATTTTTTAAAAATATAAAGTGTGAGGGAAAGAGGACTATTTTGGGACAATATCAAGGTTATTGATCCCTATTGTGTCTCATTTAGAAATAGCAGTGCAATGAAAAGGACATAGAATTTGAATATTGATAAGTAGCATTTATATATCTATATATAGTGATTTACTTTTGCAAAGCATTTTACAAATATTATATCATTTTATCCTCACAACAAACTTGAGAGGTAGTTACTATTTTATTATTCTTATTTTACAGATATAAGAAACCTACCAAGGGACACAGCCTCATATTTCTGAGTCCAGCTCCAACTCTCTAGCTACTTTACCACCCAGATGCCTCTAACTTGAGATCTGGTTTGTCTCTAATTTGTTATTAGAGAACTTGGATTTAAATCCCAGTTGCTCCATTGACTGCTTGAGTAATCTTGGACTACACATTTAAACTTCCAAGACTTCATTTTCCACATCTGTAAAACTAGGTGGTTGGACTCCATGATTTTTTTTTTCTTTTTGCTGAGGCAATTGAGGTTAAGTGACTTGCATAGGGTCACACAGCTATGAAGTATTAAATATCTGAGACCACATTTGAACTCAGGACCTCCTGAATTCAGGGCTGGTGCTCTATCTATTGCGCCACCTAGGTGGTCCCTTCCAGCTCTAAATCTATTAGTTTTCCTTAATTCTTATCTAAGACTGGATATCTCGTGATCTTTTTTTTTCCCCTCTCCACGCATACAGAATCAAAAAAATTCAGATTTGGAAGGGACTTTTGCAGCCAAGTCTGAACGAAATTTCTTTTTCTTCTCCTTCCTCCCAAAATTACTCAATAAGTGTCATTTCTGCACTTCTAGAAAACCCTTATGAGGGGATAGTCATAAGTTTTGAGGGCAGCCCACTCTATTTTGGATTGCTTTAATTGTTAGGATGTTTGCTTGCTTTTCCTCACCTTACATCATGCCAAAATTAGGCTTTCTTTTATTTTCAGGTATCCTATCCTCTGGAATAATGCAGAAGATATCTAATTCTTCATCATAGCATTTCAAATACTTGAAGACAGCTATTACATCTCATCCCAGTCTTCTTTTCTTCAAGATTATTTATCACTTAAAGTTCCTTCAATTGTTTCTCATTCTACATGTACTTCACCATCATCATTGCCCTTCCCTGACATTCTTAATTTATCAATGTTTTTCCTAAAATGAGGTCAGAACTGAAAACAATATTCTTTCTTTATTATTGTTTTTCAATAACAGCTTTTTATTTTTCAAAATATATGCAAAGATAATTTTCAACATACACCCTTGAAAAACCTGTGTTCCACATTTTTCTCCCTTTCTTTCCCCCCAATCCCTCTTCTAGATAGCAAGTAATCCAATCCAGTATAAACATATACAATTCTTCTATACATATTTCCATATTTATCATGCTGCACAAGAAAAAAATAAGATCAAAAAGGAAAGAAACAATGAGAAGGGAAAAAAGCAAGCAAGCAACGAAAAAAGGGGAAAATACTATGTTGTAATCTACCTTCAGTCCCCATAGTCCTCTCTCTGGATGCATATGGCTCTCTCCATCACAGATCTATTGGAACTGGCCTGACTCACCATATTGTTGAAAAGACTCATGTCCATCAGAGTTGATCATCACATAATCTGATTGGTGTGTACAATGTTTTCTTGGTTCTATTCCCTTCACATAACTTCAGTTCATGTAAGTCTCCCCAGGCTTTTCTGAAATCACCCTACTAATTTGAACACAATATTCTTGAACACGTTTCTCTTAATGCAGTCTTGGCTGCCATATCATGCTGTTGATTCTTATTGAACTTGTAAATCTTCAGACCACTGGTATCAGGCTCAATAGAAAAAGGAGGCACTAAACCACATATAAGAATCCCTGTGGGCTGCATATTGACTTAGTTTTAAAATGTAATATTATCTATCTTTTATTGTATTTTTATTTATTTGCTGTCTTACCCAATTACATTTTAATCTAGTTCCACCCCATTTTAGAGTGTCACAGAATGTCTATTCGACACTTCTAAATCCCCTAGATCTTTCATGTGACCTATAGTTTAGTTATATTTCCCTATCTTATAATTATGATGTTGCTTTTCCTAACCCAACTGTAAGATTATATAGCTAGGTTGCATAATGGATAGAGATCTCAGCCAAAATCAGGAAGACTTGGTCAAATTCAACCTCAGCTATAGCTATATGATCATAGGCAAGTCAATTGACCTCTCTCTTCAATTTCTTCATTGGTCAAATAGGAATAATAAAAGCACCTACACTAATGAAATCAAAAGTTCATTTCTTATACCTACTCCCACTTAGCAAGGTGATCATCTCATCTTCAGCTTGAAAGAGTAGGCAAAGCTGAAGAGGAGAGAAAATGTTGAAGGAAAAATTCCTCAGCAATTGAAAACATTTTGGGTCTACACAATTTTGAACAAACAACTATAAACAATATTCTGCTTTCAGTCAGCAACAATGTTCTAATACTAAATAAACTGAAATAAGACAAAAGTCTGGGCATACTGGAGTAGTCAATTAGTCAAGTGGTGTTTATTGAGTATTTACTATGTACCAGGCATTGGAGATGACAAAGATAGAGCCTATTTCAAGGAACTTGGGTTTCATGGGGGAGACAACATGCAAACAACTATGTACAAATAAGTTCTAAGATAAATTGGAGATTATCAACAAGGGAAGACATTAGAATTAAGGGGGAATTGAGAAATTCTTCTTAAGGAAGATGAGAAGCCAGGAAAACCAGGAATTGGTGGAAAAAAAGAATTCCAGGCATGAGGGACAGTCAGTGAAAATATTTGGAACAGGACAATGGGACTTTATATGTAGAGTTAGATGGCCATTTTAAACAGTTCTCTTTCTTTTATAGATGAGCAAACTAAGATCCACAGAAGTTAAGTGACTTGTTCAATGTCTCAAAGGTAAATGGCAGAGAAGAGTTAGATAAATCCTATCAGACCAACTCACTCAGCCCGCTGTACCATCCATCATTCTTATCTGTTAATAAAAGAGAAGTTAGATCTTAACTAAAGTGTCATTGAAATCGGACTGATGTGATCATTCCAGAAATTCAGTTAGCTTTCAGAGAACTATCCTGAAAATCAGGAATGTGGTTCCACTTAAATTTATTGCTCCACTTGGGGGAAATTTTTGAGCTGCATAAACCCATCAGAAGTGTCAAATCTCAGAGATGGCTGTGACTTAGTCCAAGACTTTCAGCTTAGCTGAGTCTACCTGGAGCAGAGAGTTATGCTCTCACATTTGTTTCATTATTCTCCTCAACATCTTGGCAAAGATTTGGAAAATCAAATCACTTTTTTTTAATTCAGTAGAGGAAATTTATGTTTGATGGAAGTTTGTGATATTTTTGTGATATAAATAACCATGCCTTAATGTAGCTGCTATATAAAAAATTTTTTTTACTCTACCATCTTCATATTATTATTGTAGAGGAAGTGCTTTATAAAACTTAGAGTTCCATAGAAATGGGAGATGGGAGACCATCCAGTATGACATACCCTCATGTCAGAGAAAGTGCTATGTCATACAAGCAAAGCAGAATTGAATTAGCTCAAAAGAACTATAAGATGTGTAAATTTAGAGAAGCCATCCCAACTGTTCATAGGGATTATTTGTATCTCACCTATGGCAGAACATTGCAAGATCATATTGGTCTGATCAGCCACAGTTAGACAGACTGTAACTTGACAAACATAGTGATGCCATTTTGATCCTTTTTGAAAATGAAGGAAACAACTAATTAACCAACCAATGAACGATAATAGCCTACTAGATACAAGGCTTCCTGTCATAGGAAGTGTTTTAGTTGAGACAATAACTTTGTATATGAACATGAGAAACCATCAGTATATTTGGAGAGGGAATTTTTACTTTCAATACAATTCTTCAAGCATCTATTTAGCTCTATTGATTAAAAGTCATTACTTAAACATCTGCTATGTGTGATTTACTCTGCAAGGTGTTGGGGACATAGAGACAAATATAAATCAGTCTTTGTTCTCATGAAGTTTACATTCTATCAAGTGAAATAATGTACACAAATAAAAACAAAATATAAGAATAACAATGTCTATATAATATTTGTTTTGTCCCAGGCACTATGCTAAGTATTTTGCAATTATTGTCTCAATTGATCCTCACAATAACCCTGAAAGGTAGGTATTATCCCTATTTTACAGATGAGGAAACAGGATTACACAACTAGTAAATAATCTGGAGCCAAATTTGAATTTAGGTCTTCCTGACTCCAGATTTGACATCCTGTCTATGGTATTACCTACTTGCCATAAACACAAAACAATTTATGAGAGGGCACTAACATCAAGGAGGAACCAGTTTTATCCTTGGTTGTGGGAAATACAAAAGTAAAACAAAACAGGGCCTGCCCTCAAGAAAAATTAGTGAGTAATTAGACAAAATGACTTCTGAGGTCCCTTTTAATGATAAAAATTTATACATCTATTAATATGTATATTCCTCAATTGAATTTTCTAAAAGTGAGACCTGCATGTATTATCAGTTAGTCTCTTTGCATGATGACAGCCCAAATAGTTGATGAAACCAAACTGAAAACATTAAATGGAACTCCTGAATAATGGTTGGGGAGTAAGTGTTGAGTGGGGACACTAAGTGCTTAAGGGAGTTTGGCCACAATTCCAACTTGAAAATGAGAGAAAACAGTTACAAATTATAAAGACAAGAAGATTATTAAGATGACAATTTTTTTTATAAAAACAAAATTCTCTTTGGAATTATGAGAATTTCCTAATAGAGGGACAAAAGGAAAGAAAGCTAGTTTCCCCCCAATGTGTTGTTTCCTATTATTTCCATTGCAAAACTACCTAACCTAAAAGGATGGTAATTTGATCCAATCTATATTGGAAGCATATTCTAATGGTGTTATCAATGCTACCCCTTACTACAGCACTCCCCACTACACACACACACACACACACACACACACACACACACACATGCAACTGTATGGATGAAAAGCATGTGTTAAGTGACCTAGAAACTTTCAGCTTGGTTTAATTTGGAGAATGAGAACATTGTAGTCCCTCCTTTCATTAAAAACAGTTACATTTGAAATGTAAATCATTTAAGGTCTGAAACAATGTTCCACCAGGAAGCAAGAGAGAAAAAAAAAACAAAAAAACAAAAAACAAAAACAAAAACAGTTAACTATATAATTGCTGGAAGATTATACTTAGCAAGGGATCTCAGATTTGCTAATTAATCACACATCAGAGAATTTACTGGAAGAAGGTATGAAATTTTGAAGATTAACTCATCCAAAGTCATCATTTTATAGAGAAAGAAATTGAGTCCAACAAAGGTAAAGTGAGGTCACACAAATAGCAATGCTGGTTTTGGAAACCAGATACTGACTCCAAAACCATCAGTTTTTTCACTGATCAACATCTTTCCTCTTTTGAATATATGCAATCTCTGTTCTATTAGAAAAGGTTCAGTCAATGTGAGTCTTCTTTCCCTTCCATAAGTTTCTGAGTTATTTCCACTATGCTTCCTGATACTTTTATTCTATCACCAAACTGCACGAAGTTGTCAGTTCTCTCAGAGTTATTTCCCCTTCAATTATTGTTGGGAGGCATTGCATAAATTGTGCTTTTGCTCTCATCACTCTACATCCAAAAGACTGATGCACTCTGCATCAAATTATATGTCTTTCCATATTTCTCTGAATTTTATATGTACTTCATTTCTAATGGCCTGTAAAATTCTAGCACAGTTTGTTCAACTGTAGCCCAATTGTTTGACATGTATTTTACTTCCAGTTCTTTTGGTACAACAAAAAAAATGCTTCTATTAATATTCTTGTGCATATAAGACTTTTTCCCTTTCAAAGACCTGGGTAGAGGTATGTGTCTAGTAATAGTATCACTGAGTCAAGTATGAATTCTTTATTGACTTTTGGGATGTAATAGTAAATAACTTCCCAAAATGGTTGAATAAATTGGTAATTACACTAATAACCCATTAGAATGCCTGTCCTTCCACAATACCTCCAACATTAATATTTTTCTTTTTTGTCATCTTTGCTAACCTGATGCGTAGAATTTAAGAATTGTTTACTCCACTACTTTCCTTATTATCAATTATGATCCTAACTGAATTTATTTTGCTTGTGATAAAGCTTTTCAATTTTAGATTCATTGCCCTTTGAGACCTTCAGGCTCTAACGTGATTTCTATAGTTATCATTGTAGTACGGACCGTGACTACAATTTGTCTGGGCCATATTACAAAAACCTCCCAACAGATCCTATGCCTGCCACTCTTTTCTTATTCCTATCTTTCCTTCATCCTACTCAAAAATAACTATTCTTATTCAATTATCCACATTACTCTTCTAAAAAAATTTTTTCAGCATTTCCTCATTTACTTAAAAAGTAAAACTTCTTGCTTGGTATACAAACAAAGTTCTCCTCAACTGGAAATTTACTACCGCACCAGTCTTACCTTATAATAATCACCTGCATACAATTTGTGCTAGAAAATAGAATATTATCAGCTCTCATGCTTCTATATCTTTGTAACACTATCCCCTATGTCCTCCTTTCTCATTTCACTTATTATATTATTTATATTTTAACCCCAACTCAAAAATTATCTTCTTGAAATGAATAACCAACTTTCTATTTATAATTCAACTGAACCTGGATTTGCAACTCTGTTATTTAGCATGTCAGTTAATCAGTAAATATTTGGTAAGCATCTAATATGTATCGGGTGAATATGTGTCATGTAACATTGTGTGTTACAGTTATCTGGGTTTATGTCTACTACAATTTACATTCACTAGATTAGGTATAGTGTTTTATTTAAATTTTGAGATAGCATAGAATAGGAGAGAGAATATTGAGTTTGGATTCACATTTAAACATGTTTAAATCCCACTTGAGAGACTTACTAGCTGGGATATAGAGCAAGTAACTCAGCTGTTTTCCCCAATACAAAATGAGCATAGTAATAATATTGGGGATAGCTAGGTAGATAGAGTGGTGGGCCCAGGAGTCAGGAAGACTCTTCTTCTTGAGTTCAAATCTGGCCTCAAATACTTATTAATTGGGTGACTCCAGATAAATCATTTAACTTAATTTGCCTCATTTCCTGTTGGAGAGGCAAAAGGCAAACTTCTTGCCAAGAAAACCCCAAAAGGGATCCGAGGGAATCAGATATGATTGGCCTCAGAGTTGTTTTAAGGATCAGATGAGATAATTAATGAATGAAACACAATATACCAGGCACTGTGCTAAGTACTAAGGATAAAAAACAAAAATAGTCCATACCTCAAGGAGTTTATATTTTAATGGGGGGAAATAATATGTAAATGAAAGCATTTGAGACAAATGCAAAATGGATAAGAACAAATATTAAAGGGAATGACCCCAATTGCTAGGGTATCAGCTCCTGGAAATGTTATCACTTAAGCTAAATCTTAAAAGAAACTAGGAATTCTAAGAATTAGAAGTTGGGAGAGAAAAAATAAGAAAGAGTAGGAGAAGGAAGAGAAAGAGGAGCAAGAGGAGAGAGAGACAGATAAACAGAAACAGAACATTTAAGGCATGAAGAACAGTCAGTGAAAAAACACGGCATAAGAGATGTCAGGTCTTATATCAAGGGCAGTGATTAGTATATACTTGGATAGAATCTAAGAAGGTAGAAAAATAAGAAGGGACCAAATTGTGAAGAACTTCAGTGACTCCAAGGGTCAGAATATATGTTGAAGTTCCTAGACTAAATAAAGTAGTTGGGATGGAGAGGAGGATTGTTATCCAGGCATAGAATTCATTGAGAAAAAAGGGAGAACATCATGGGTTAGTGGTAAATAACAACTATCAAAATATGGATTGAAAGAAATTTAGATAATCTGAATTATCCAAATATAGTTATATGTATATACACATATTCATATATAAAGTATTTTTCAAACCCTAATGTACTATATAAATGTTAACTGTTATTTTTATCATGATTAAATACAATGAGAGTGGATTGCATAGTGGATAGGCCTAAAATTCGGAGTTAGCAAGAGCTGATTTTGAATCCCATCTGAAATATTTCCCAATTCTTTGGCTCCAAGCAAATCACTCCATCTCTTTGAACTTCAGTTTCTTTATCTGTAAAATAACGATAATAATAGTATCAATTAATTTTTAAAATGAAGATCAAATGAAATAATATGTCCCGACTATCTTGTATTCTTTAAAGTACTGTGTAAATATGGGGGAGGGAGGGAGAAAAATTTGGAACACAAAGTTTTGCAAAGGTGAATGTTGAAAACTATCTTTGCATGTATTTTGAAAAATAAAAAGCTATTATTAAAAAAAGAGAAAAAAAGGAATGCATTAAAGTATCATGTCAAACAATGCTTTGACTAATATTTTTCCATAGCTGAGGGAAATTCTAATGCTATCTGAAAGATCTCAGAAGTTTTCAATAATCCACATACTATATGAAGAAACATTCACATACTACCACATACGTCCTTTAGTTCTTGGACAAACTGAACACAAGAAATGTTTGGAATCCCTATATTTGTACAAATGACAACTCTTCCACATCTCCTTGTCTTGTAGAATTCTCATTGACATTCTTCCATGAATCTTTTATAGAAGATTCACCCAATATTCTGTAGATTTTCTGCCAGTCATTCTAATAGTCCCAGGATATTAATCAATTTACTCATCTAAAATTCAACACCACATAATGTCATTGCCTCCTTTCCTAAGTATATGTTTCCTCAGTTATGAATGTTCAGATACTTCTCTAACAGGTCATTGTTGGTAATATTCTGTATTAGATATCTTTCTATTATATTTTGAGTCATTTATAATTTCAATTCTTTTTAGGTTATAGTAAATAATAATAAAAATTTTAAAAAAATATTAATTATATTAATAAATAACAATATATTAATGTTATGAATACATTATAAATTAATGCTAATAATATCACTCAATAGTTATAACATTTATTAATAGCAATAAGTAATAATATTTATTAATAATTAATAACTAGCATTTATATAACATTCTAAGATTTGCCAAATTCTTTACGAATACCTCTCTTTATCCTTACAACCTTGGAAGGGGATGATGTTATGATGATGATGACATCCATTTTACAAGTGAAGAAACTTAGGTGAGATGAGTTAAGTGATTTGCCTAGAGTCACATAGCTAATAAGTATCTGAGAAGGATTTGAAATCATATTTTCTTAACCTTAAGTCTTAAAATCTATCCTCTTTACCACCCAACTATGTCCATTTGACTATCAGACAGGTGTTCTCTATGTTGAGTGTGTTGGTTCCACAAAAATTTCACCCAAGATTATTTGAGCCAAAGTAGGAAAGTAAGTGTTCATACTCACTACTAAACTGATCAAGACTCTTTATTGGAAAAGATACTCAATAAGAATATATATATATATATAGTCATCTCTAGTATCCCTCACCTTTTTTATTATAGTTTTACTTTCTTGGCATATTAGTAAAAAGTCTATAAAATGTGACAAGAGCAAGCCTTCCCTGGTTATGACCCTGAAAGATACCAGCCTATGAAAAGGTCCCTCATTTTTAGCAGAGACTTGAATGCATTGCATCTTAAATATCTAAGCATGCAATTCCTTAGGTATCAGCAGCATCAGGTACATTAGGTTTACTCTTCAAAGGGGAGTACCACAAGGAAGGGAGTGGTAGCATGGTGTTGTGGCTAAATATATGGAATTTTGTACATTTGTTGATAGCTTGAACAAACAAGATTCTTAATCTGAATTTGATCAACTATTATCATTACTAAGTATTTTAATCTTAAGGAAGAATTATGGAATTATTTAATGGGGTCTCTCAAACAAGAGTTGCAGTGGGGTTATAGGTAATCACACTTTGAGCAATGGAGGGAGGGAGGGTGGAGTAAGCACCACCTGTTTTCTGCTTGTAGTCTTATCCAAACTAATTTAAGCACCAAAAATCCATACTATTAGAGAAACTGACATGGGTGGGTGCCCATTAATGTTGGATCAAGAGATGAGAGTTTTTTGAATGCAATTCTTATAAATTATAGAAACTTATGAGGATTAAACTTTCTAGATAACATCAGTGGAAGAATATTAATATGAACATGGTAAGATTTATGGAGAGGAAGTTTAAAACACTGCACAATTTCCAAAGACAGAGCCACTTATTTTTTCCATATTTAACAGTAAGTCTAATTCATTATTCATCTACTGGTTATTTCCAAGGTACCCATTAATATTATTATCAATTTAGAAAAAATTACACTCACAAACTAACTCAATGGCTTGTGTATTCATCTACATATTATTAGCTAAAGAATATGTATTTTTAAATTAAATTTGGTTTTTGAACATAGAAGGCTAGACAATTCTCTTTTTTTTCCTAGCTATAGGAGGCTTTACAAATGCAGAGGCCTAATCCCAATAGGACAGTATCATTTAACAGTGGTAGGATTTAGAGAAAGTCATTGTCAACAGGGATTCTTCTAACTTGTGCTTTGCACAGGACATCTAAAACACAAGTGAACCATATGTGTATATATGTCCCTCTGTCTTATATTACACTTATTGTTAATTTACAATGGATAATTAAATGAAGTTATCACCATAGTTACATCATAAAGACTTGTAATGAGAGGCACTTGGGTCTAGTTAATCAAACTTTTTAATTGACTTTATTGAAATATTTTGTTTTTTCATTACCTAGATCTTCTTCTATATCCCTTCCCTTCCTCTTCTCAGAAAGCCATCCTTATATCTTCATTTAAAAGGAAATGAAGAAAAAAAATGAGCAAGAGTGATGAATACATGAAACAAATCTCATGTTATATGCAGTGTTACATACCTGTGGATTCCTCACCCCTGCAAAAGAAATGACATGTCTTTTCAGGTCTTTATTTTTTTTTTTGCTTTTTGCTGAGGCAATTGAGGTTAAGTGACTTGCCGAGGGTCAGACAGTTAGGGAATGTTAAGTGTCTGAGACCAGATTTGAACCCAGGTCTTCCTGACTTCAGGGCTGGCGCTCTATCCACTACGCCATCTAGCTGCCCCTCAGTTCTTTATTTTGAAGCCAAGGTTATTTTTTATAATTTTGCAACCTTCACTTTTAATTGTTTTGTGATGAT
Source organism: Myrmecobius fasciatus (assembly GCA_023553655.1). Classification (NCBI taxonomy): domain Eukaryota; kingdom Metazoa; phylum Chordata; class Mammalia; order Dasyuromorphia; family Myrmecobiidae; genus Myrmecobius; species Myrmecobius fasciatus. The sequence continues at coordinate 67,017 of JAJPUD010008651.1, read as the reverse complement.
TGTCCTTTTCATTTACATTGTTATAGCCCTTGTGTGAAACTGCTTTCCAGGCACTGATGACTTAATTTTCCATAAGTTTATACAAGTCTTATATGTATTTTTGTATTCAACATGTTTGTCTTTTCTTATATCATAGTTCTATTACATGCATGTACTATGATTTATCCTCAGTTATTGGACATTTATTTAATTTCTATTTTTTTTGGTACCACAAAAATATATAAAAATATTTTGCTATAAATATTCTGGTATATGAGAAGACTTTCTTTTTTTTCTTAATCTATAACCTCCTTGCCTAGATATCTGGCAGTGGTTAAGGTATATGGGCATTTTAGCCATTTTATTTGCTTAATTCCAAAGTGTTTTCTAGAACAGTTATACTGATTCACAGAATTATTAGAAATGAATTAGAGCTCCTGTACTTCCACAACTGTTCCACTATTAACTCTTCCCGTCTTTTGTGATTTTTGCCACTTTGTTGGGTCTATAATAAAACCTCAGGGTTGTTTGATTTGCATTTGTCTTATTTTAGTGATTTGGAACATTTTTTTTTCCTTTTCAGTATCAATAATTTGCTATTATTTTGAGAGTTGTTTGCTCATATCCTTTGACAAATTATCTATTGGGAATAGTTTTTTATATTTATATGATTAAAAAAGAATATTATATCAATAATACACAATTCTTCGTTCAGCTACATGACACAGTAGACAGAGAACTGGTTTGGGACTTAAAAACTCAGTTTAAATCTGATTTAAAATACTATCTAGGAAACTGTAAAGCAAATCACAAACTGTGTGCCTCAGTTTCCTCAAAAGTACAACGGAGATAATAATAGCAATTATCTCCCACAGTTGTTATGAGCACCAATACAATAATTGTAAAGCACTTGACACAATGCCTAGAATACATTAAGTACTATATAAATAAATCTCCTTGTTGAAAAGAGCTATGTGCATCAGAATTGATTATCGTACAGTCTTGTGGCTGCTGTGTATAATGATCTCCTGGTTCTGTTCATTTCACTTAGCATCAGTTCATGCAAGTGTCTCCAGGCTTCTATGAAATCATCCTGCTGATAGTTTCTTATAAAAAATAATATTCCATAACATTCCCATACCATGTTATTAAGCCATTCTCCAATGGATGGAAATCCACTCAGTTTCCAGGATTTTGCCACTACAAAAAGAGCTGCCACAAACATTTTTGCACATGTGGTCCCTTTCCCTCCTTTAAGCTCTCTTTGGAATATAAGTATAGTAGAAACACTGCTGGATCAAAGGATATAAACATTTTGATAGCCCTTTGGGTATAGTTCCAAATTGCCCTCCAGAATATTTAGATGAGTTCACAACTTCACCAACAATGTATTAGTGTCCCAGTTTTCTCACATCCACTCCAACATTGGTCATTTTCTTTTCCTGTCATTTTAGCCAATCTGAAAGGCGTGTAGTGGTACCTTAGTATTATCTTAATTTGCATTTCTCTGATCAATAATGATTTACAACACCTTTTCATATGACTAGTAATGGTTTCAATTTCTTCATCTGAAAATTATCTGTTCACATCCTTTGGCCATTTATCAATTAAAGAATGGCTTGAATTCTTACAAATTTGAGTCAATTCTCTATATATTTTAGAAATGAGGCCTTTATCAAAACCCTTGAATGTAAAAATGTTTTCCCAATTTATTGCTTCCCTTCTAATCTTGTCTGCATTAGTTTTGTTTATACAAAAACTTTTTAAATATAATCAATCAACTTTATATATATATTATATATATATATAAAATCAACTTTTTAATATAATCAAAATTATCCATCTTGTGTTTAGTAATGAACTACAGTTCTTTGGCCACAAATTCCTTCCTTCTCCACAAATCTGAGAGGTAAACTATCCTTTGTTCTTTTAATTTGCTTATAATATCACTCTTTATGTTTAAATCATGAACCAAGTTTGACCTTATCTTGGTATATGGTGTTAGATGTGGTCAATGCCTAGTTTTTGCTATACTAGTTTACAATTTTCCCAGTAGTTTTTGTCAAATAGTGAGTTCTTATCTCAAAAGCTGGCATCTTTGAGTTTGTCAAACACTAGATTACTATAATCATTGACTATTTTGTCTTGTTAACTTCAATGATCAACTATCCTATTTCTTAGCCAGCACTAAATAGTTTTGATGACAGCTGCTTTATAATATAGTTTTAGGTCTGGTACAACAAGGCCACCTTCATCAGCATTTTTTTTCATTAATTCCCTTGAAATTCTTGACCTTTTGTTCTTCCAGATGAACTTTGTTATTATTTTTTATAGATCTGTAAAATAATTTCTTGGGAGTTTGGTATGGCACTGAATAAATAGACTAATTTAGGTGTTATCATCATTTTTATTGTATTTGCTCAGCCTATCCATGAGCAATTAGTATTTTTCCAAATGATTAGGTCTGACTTAATTTGTGTGGAAAGTGTTTTGTAGTTGTGTTCATATGGTTCCTGACTTTGCCTTGGCAGATAGACTCTCATATATTTTATATTATTGACACTTATTTTAAACAGAATTTTTCTTTGTATCTCTTGCTTCTGGACTTTGTCGGCAATATATAAAAATGCTGATGATTTATGTGGATTTATTTTGTATCCTGCAACTTTGCTAAAGTTGTGAATTGTTTCAAGTAGTTTTTTAGTTGATTCTATAGAGTTCTGTAAGTATACCATCATATCATCTGCAAAGAGTGGTTTCCTCATTACCTATTCTAATTCCTTTTATTTTTCCTTTTTAAAATTGTAGTAAGTTTATTTAATTTTAATACATATAGCACATGAATCATGTTGGGAGAGAAAAATCAGAGCAAAAGGAAAAAAAGATAAAAGAAAAGAAAAAAGAACAATGTAGCATGTGTTGATTTACATTCAGTCTCCTTAGATCTTTTTCTGGATGCAGATGGCATTTCCTGTCCAAAGTCTATTGGGATTGCTTGGAATCACTGAACCACTGAGAAGAACCAAGCCTTTAATGATTGATCACCACACATTCTTACTGTTATTGTATACAATGCATTCCTGGTTCTGCTTGTTTCGCTCAGCATCAGCTCATATAAATCTTTTCAGCACCTTCTACAATCAGCTTTTTCATCATTTTTGTGAAACAATAATATTCCTTTACCCACATATACCACAACTTGTTTAGCCATTCCCCAATTGATGGGCACCCACTCCTTTTCCAGTTCTTTGTTATTACAAAATGAGCTGCTACAAACATTTTTGCACATGTGGGTCCTTTTTCCTTCTTTATGATTTACTTAGGATACAGACATAGTAATGGCACTGCTAAGTAAAGGGATATGTGCAGTTTGATATCTCTTTGGGCATCTCTTCACTCTGCATTAAACCACTAACATGTGTTTCCTAATGGGCAGATTGGACATATCACCCCACTCTTATTAATATACTTATTGCTTTCTCCAACCCCCCTTACGTTTTTCTATCTCAGTTACTCCCTATTTATCTCATATATTGCCTACTTTGTATGTTTTTGAATGTTGTAGGAACTGTCCTTTGACTCTTTTTGTATTTTCAATACTTAGTTCACTGCCTGGCATATGAAAAGCTCTTAATAAATTATTCATTGATTGACTATGCTATTGAAATAGCTTTCTGGTCAGTCATGTGTTTCCATTTTTTAAAAAATAAAAAGTTTTATTTTCAAAACATATGCATGGATAATTTTTCAACAATAACCCTTGAAAAACCTTGTGTTACAATCCCCCCCTTTTTCTTACACCATTCCCTATATGGCAAGTAATCCAATATATATTAAACATAGTTACTGTAATTCCTTTAATCTCTTTTTTCTTCTCTTAATGCCAAAGCTAACATTTCTAACACAATATTGAGTAGTAATGGTGATAGTGGGCAACTTTGTTTTGCCCCTGATCTTATTGGGAATGGTTCTAGTTTGTCCCCATTATATATGATGCTTGCTGATGGTTTTAAATAAATGCTACTGATCATTTTGAGGAAAAGTCCAGTTATTCTTATACTCTCTAGTGTTTTTAAGAGATATTAATGTTGGATTTTATCAGATGCTTTTTCTGCATCTATTGAGATAATCACATGGCTTTTGTTAATTTGGTTATTGATATAGTCAATTATGCTAATAATTTTCCTAATATTGAACCAGTCGCATTCCTGGCATAAATCCTACTTGGTCATGATGCATTATCCTGGGGATAACTTTCTGTAATCTCTTTGCTAACATTTTATTTAAGATTTTTGCGTCAATATTTATTAGGAGAATTGGTTGATAATTTTCTTTCTCTGTTTTCACCCTACCTGCTTTAGGTATCAGCACCATATCAGTGTCATAAAAGGAATTTGGTAGGACTCCTTCTTTCCCTATTTTTTCAAATAGTTTTCATAGTATTGGAATTAATTGTTCTTTAAATGTTTGGTAGAATTCACATGTAAATCCATGTGGCCCTGGAGATGTTTTCTTAGGGAATTGATTAATAGTTTGTTCTATTTCTTTTTCTAAATGGGACTATTTAAGTAATTTATTTCCTCTTCTGTTAATCTGGATAATCTATATTTTTGTAGGTATCCTTCCATTTCACTTAGATTATCAAATTTATTGGCATATATTTGGGCAAAATTACTCCTAATAATTGCTCTAATTTACTCTTCATTTTTGGAAAATTCTTTCTTTTCATTTTTGAGACTAACAATTTGATTTTTTTTCTTTCTTTTTTCTAATGAAATTAACTAAAAGTTTATCTATTTTGTTGATTTTTTTTCATAAAACCAACTCAGTTTTATTTATAAATTAAATACTTTTTTTGGTTTCAATTTTATTACTCTTCCCTTTTATTTTCAGTATTTAAAAATTGGTATTTAATTGGGGGAGGTTTAATTTGTTCTTTTTCTAGCTTTTTTAGTTGCAAGCCCAATTCTTTGATCTTCTCTTCCTCTATATTATGCAAGTATGTATCTAGAGATCTAAAATTTCCCCTAATAACTGAATTAGCTGCATGCCACAAATTTTGGCATGTTGTCTCATTATTGCCATTCTCTTGGATGAAATTATTGATTGTGTCTATGATTTATCATTTCATCCATTCATTCTTTAAGATTAGATTATTTAATTTCCAACTAACTTTTGGTCTATTTTCCCCTGACCTTTTATTGCTTGTGATTTTTATTGATCTGAAAAAAAATGCATTTACTATTTCTGCCTTTCTGCATTTGATTGTGATGTTTTTGCATTCTAATACATGGTTAATTTTTGTATAGGTTCCATGTACTGCTGATGAAATAATATATTCCTTTCTGTCTCCATTCAATTTTTTCCAAAGGTCTATCATCTCTAACTTTCCTAGGATTCTATTTACCTCCTTAACTTCTTTCTTATTTATTTGTGGTTTGATTTATGTAGTTCTGAGAGAGCAAGGTTTAAATCCCCCACTAGTATAGTTTTGCTGTCTAATTCTTCTTGGAGCTTTCTTAACTTCTCCTCTAGGAATATGGATGCTATACCACTTGGTGTATATATGTTTAGTATTGTTACTTCATTATCAATGCTTTAAGTAGTTTCCTTCCTTATCTCTTTTAATTAGATTGATTTTTGCTTTTGCTTCATCTCAGATCAGGATTGCTACCCTTGCTTTTTTTTTAACCTCAGCTGAAGCAGAATATCCCCAGCCTTTTACCTTTACTCTAAATGTATCATTCTGCTTTAAATGAGTTCCTTGTTAACAAGAAATTTTTAGGATTCTGGCATTTAATCCAGTCTGCTATCCTCTTCCGTTTTATGGGAGAGTTCATCCCATTCACATTCACAGACAAAATTACTAACTTTGTATTTCTTTCCATCTTGTTTATCCACAATTATACTTTTCTTTTCCCCTTCCTCCTTTCCCACCTCTCCAGTATTTTGTCACTGATCACCCCTCCCTCAAACAGCCCTCTTCTTTTTCAGCCCCTTCCCCTTTCTTATATTTTTCCCCTTTTACTTCCTCCCCTCTTCCTTTCCCCCTTCCCCTCTTATTTCCCTATAGGGTGAGACAAACTTCTCTGTGAAGTTAAATGTGTCTGATGTTCTCTCTTTGAACCAAATCTGATGAGAATAAGATTTGCACAATACTCATCCCCCTTTCCTCTTTCCCTCAATTGAAATAGGTGTTTTTTGTCTCAAGAGATGTTTCTTCTTCCAGTAGAATCACTTTTCCTCCTCTAGTTTCTTTTTCATATCATCACAATAAAAACAAATTTTGTATGCACTTTCTAAGTATTCCATAACAAAGGTACAGATCTGAAGAATTAAACCTATCATCTTCCCATAGAAGGATATAAGCTTTTTAACTTTTAAAAGAAAGTTATTTTTTCTTTCCTTTTTACCATTTTATACTTCTCTTAACTACTCTTTTTGAGGATCAAATTTTCTATTCAGCTCTGGTTTTGTCATCAGAAATAGATGAAATCCACATGTTTCAATGAATATCCATCTTTTTTTTTTCTTGAAAGATGATGGTCAGTTTTTCTGGATAGTTTATTCTTGGCTGCAGTCCGAGTTACTTTGACTTTTGGAATATCAGATTTTATGCCCTTCTACCTTTTAAAGTGGAAGCAGCCAGATCCTGGGTAATCCTGATTGTGGTGCCTTGATGTTTGAATTGTTTCCTTCTGGCTGATTGCAATGTTTTCTCCTTGATTTGTTACTTCTGAAAATTAGCTATGATATTCCTTGCAGTTTTCATTTTGAGGTCTCTTTCAGGGGGTGATCAGTGAATTTTTTTTCAATGCTAGGTTCTAGGACATCCGGGCAGTTTTCTTTGATGATTTCCTGAATGATGATGTCTAGGTTCTTTTTTTCTTTATGGTTTTCAGGAAGGCCAATAATTCTTAGATTGTCTCTCCTAGATCTATTTTCCAAGTCGGTTGTTTTTCCAATGAGGTATTTTACATTTTCTTCTATTTTTTTCATTTTTTTTTGTTTGACTGATTATTGAAGTTTCATTGAATCATTCACTTCCACTTTTTCAATTCTAATTTTTAGTGAATTATTTTCTTTAGTTACTTTTTTATCTCCTTTTGCATTTGGCCAATGGAATTTTTAAATGAGTCGTTTTGTTCTTTTCATTTTTTCCTTCCATTTCACAAATTCTGTTTTTGAACAAATTAGTTTCTTTTTCATATCTATTTTGTAAGGAGTTATAGGCTTTTTTCCATTTCATCAAATCTATTTTAAGGAGTTTTCTTCAAATAATTTCAGTTTTTCCTTTTCCAAACACTGCCATTCTCTCATTTCTTTCCCCCATTTTGCTTATAACTCTCTTTTAAATCCTTTTTGAATTCTACCAAGAGAGTCTTATGAAATGGGAACCAACTCATATCACCCTTTAGGGCTTCATCTGGTGGTGACTTGTCTTTAGGATCCTTAGGGTTTAAGATCTGTTTTTCTCTTTCTCCACAAAAGCTATCTATGGTGAGAGTTCTTTTTACTCTTTTGATCATTTTTTAAAGGCTGAGATATGATCTTAAGGCAAAGAGGAAACAGCTGTTTTAGTTTGCCCTGGGGCTGGTGCTACTGACTTACTTCAGGTGCTGGGTAGGTGTAGTCAGGTCTGACTTTTTTCTGGGGTTTTGGGATTCAGAGGCTCACTATTTCCTTTTTGTATTTGCTTTGGATGTCTTTCAGCTAATCTGCTGATCCACTGGGTTGTAATTAGGACAGAGTAGCCTAAGAACCTTGCAGAAAATTCCCTTGTGCATTGAGGCCACAACACCCTGGCTTCCTTCCTCACCTTCCCCCTTCTTGTGCTGAGTTTGCACTCGACAGCCTCTCCCCACGCCCAAATTGAAACAGATCTTTTCTGAAGTTCTTTCAAAGTATATTCTTCTGGAAATTTGTTGTACTCCAGATATTTGTGAGTTCTGTCAGTCAAAAACCAATTCAGAGACTTATCTGGTGTTAATCTGAGGAAAGCTAGGAGAGATGTGTTTACTCTTCGCCATCTTGACCCCACCTCCTGCTTTTTTTTAAAATAAAAATTTCTTACAGAAATATCAATAAAAGTAGTTGTTTTATTGTTGCCCATTTTCCATTTTGAGTACTTAATTTACTGAACAGGTCAGGCCGGATTTTCAATAAATGCATGTAGAGTCTTTCCCCCCTATTTATCCTTTTCTGTAATTTGGTTTTAATATAACAATGGAATGATCTGACTATATTGATACCCAATAATTTTGAAATGACTCTCATCTCTTTAGTCATTGTTTTCCAAGTATATTGTTGCAAATGACTTAATACTTTAAAATTTTTCCTTTTGTAAAAAGTATCCTTGATATCTAAGCATGGAAATTCTATGCAATTTACAATTCCTGATCTCTTTCATTTCTTGAAATGGAACCAATTTTTCTATTGTAGCTTTAAACTTCTTTTTCTGGTTCCATTTTCTTATTTAAGTTATTGAATATCAACACCTGTATGTTGATTTAGTCTGAAGTTCCTTGTATATATATACACACATATGTATGTATATATATACATAAATGCATATATGTATATAGAGAGTGCATGTGTCTATACACACACATACACCCACACGCAAAGGTTTCATTCATAATAAAAGTGCCACTCCTTCACTTTTCTTTCCAGATATATAGGAATTATTTTCCTTATTTACTAAGGCTTAATAAGAGACTACTTCTACTTACATCCTTGTTCCTATTCCAAAATCTTACTCCAGCAACTATTCATCTTTCCCAGACAACTTCAGACTTTTGCTTGTCACAAGTTCATTTTAATCTGTTCCCAAGTATAACTAGATGCTACTTCCAAAAGCCAAGATGGGGGAATAAGCAAAATATTTTTGTCCTTATTTACTTCCAGGCAACCATAAAATGGCACCACAAGAAAGATACTGGAGTGGTGAAACCAGCAAGAAGGATTGAAATACTCTGTTAGCCCAGGAAATTTGTAGGATTGGCAAGTGAGATCCATCTCACTTGGATAAGTGGGGTGGGTAGGTATGGTTCAGGAAGAAAGATTCCCAGTGAGCCAGCAGCAAGTTCTATCTCAGCAAACTGGTAGACTGGTAGGAGATCCTGAGCCCCAGTGTGGTGCAGTAGGTGAATATTAACACTTAAACCTCCCTCAATATACTCATGGGATGTAGCAGACTCCAGCTCCAGGAACCACTATATACTTTGGGGTAGCCCTGGTGCATCCTCTAAGGGCAGGACCTCTGCATGCTTCAATTATAGCCCCAGGCAAGCAGGCATCCTCAGGGGCAGAGATCCATGTGCTTCAGTGTAGCCCCAGAAAAATGTAGAAACATCCCACTGGATCTCAGTGTAAACCAGTCACTACCACTAGGACCTCATCTTAGTGCCAAGTAAGCTGCCAGATCCCTGCTTCCTTTAGTGGTGCCAGACACCCCTACCTCACCCCTCCAAATGCAGCACTAGATATTAGTCCCATGAAGGTTTCATGGCAAAATAAATGTAGCACCATATAAACAGCCAAAGCCAGTGGCCACAGACACAAGAAGCCTGAGATAGTACTCCTTCTACCCTGGGAACAGTGCTCAAATTTAAAAGAAAGGAAAAGGCAAAAAAAAAGAGTAAAAAGCAACAAAAAAAGGAATCAGAACATAGAAAGTTATTATGGTAATAGGAAAGAACAAGATACAAACTCAAAAGAGGACAACAATGTTGAAATACCTATGGGCAAAACCCTAAAGAAAAACAGGAAGTACTCTCAAGCCTAGACAGAACTCATAGAAGTGCTCATATAAGAGAGATAGGAGAAAAATTGGGAAAAGAATTGAGAATGATACAAGAGGATCATGAAAGAAAAAAAGCCAACAGCTGTAAAATGCTTAACAAGTAAAACTGGCCAAATGGAAAATGAGATACAAAAATCCACTGAAGAAAACCAATCCTTAAAGAGTACTGTTGGCCAAATTGGCGGCAGGGCGGGGGGGAGGGGGGAAAAGGGGGAGTACAAAAGCTAATTGAAAAAAAATCTTAAAAGTTAAAATTGAACAAATGGAAGCTAATGACTCTGAGATATCAAGAATCAATCAAGCAACTTCAAAAGAATGAAAAAAAAAAGAAGAAAATCTAAAATACCTCATTAAAAACAACAACCAACCTGAAAAACAGATATAGGAGAGATTACATTAGAATCATTGGATTACCTCAAAGCCATAAATAAAAGGAGGACTTAAAAGCATCTTTCAAGAAATTATCAAGAAAAATTGTTCTGATGTTCTGGAACCAGAGGGTAAAATAGATATTAAACAGGAACCCACCTCAGGAAAGTAATCCCCAAATAAAAATGCCAAGGAAAATATAGCTATATATAGAATTTCCAAACTCTTTGTTTAAGTGAAATATAACCAGTTATTTCTAATACATTCTTCTTGCTAGCCCAGTCTGCACCCAAGCTCTCTTCTCTCTCTGCTTAACTTCTTAAAAAAAAAACATTTATAAAAAAATATTTACATAAGATGTCTATTTGTCCTCAGTACTTGTTCAATTCTTTGCAATCTGGCTTCTATTCTAATTCTTCTATTAAAGCTTTCTCTAAGTTGCCATCAAATTGAAAAGCCTTTCTCACCCCCATTCCCTGCTTCAAGGCCTTTTTTTAGTCCCCATTCTTATTATCCATTCTGCTACTTTTAATATTGTTGACTATTCCCTTCCCTTGATTATCCTCTCCTCTGTAGTTTCATACATTGCATATTTTTTTCTCATTTTCTTCTGTAACTATTCCTATCTCCTTTGCTCACTTCTTGTTTTCTGCTAAGGGGAACATCACTAATTGGAACTACTAACTGTAATAGCAGAAGCTTGGACCCATTGATTTTCCTGAGTTTGAATCCAATTTCAGATGGATACTATCTGTGTGTCTCTTAGAACTTGAGAACCCAACTACCCTAGAGACCGTACCTGGGGATATAAATACAAATTAGGGAAGAAGTCCAAAAGAGAGCTGAACATGAAAAATGAATGAATTAAAAGCATTTATTAAGTATTTAGTATGTGCCAAGCATTGCGGTTACAGACAGACAGTAGATAGTCCTTACTCTCATGGAATCTATATTCTGATGGGAAAGGCAGTGTAATGTAATAGATAGGGCACTGGGCTTTGTGTCAAATAATCTGTATTCAAACCCAATCTCAGATATTTACTGGGCAAGTCACTGTTAACTTTCTGGTGCTTCAGTTTTCTCATCTGAATTAGATTCAATCTCTTATTAACCCCCCATTTTAGATCCATGATTCTATAATGCAATGTAAAATAGGATTCTGCTGAAGAGAAGAAGGAAAATGATCATTAAAATATATCAATAAAAGAAATGATAAAGAATCAGAGGTGTACTGATAAATTTTTAACAACTGGTTCTCTAAGGGGCAAATTACACACACACATACACACACACAAAACTCTTTTAAACATAATCTTCATATTTGACATTTTATATATCATTTTCTTTTCTAGATAATTAGTCTAGGCAATTAATAAAAACAATATCTTGAGTTCTGACTTGTAGTATTTGCCAGATTCGAAGGTATAATTGCTTACATTGAATATTTAGCCATTAGCTTCTTTGAAATGGCAATGTATGGCTCCAGTGTAGAGCACAGAGAAGATACCCTCTCCAGCATATACCAATGTATATTATTTAGTGTCATTTTGCTTTTTAAAACCATATTCATTTCTGACAGTGATTCATTTGACAATGCAAAGGAATTTGGTAACAAAATTTTTCTTGCTGAAGAGATTCAATTGTGACCAAAAAATCTTGTATAAAAAAGCAAGACAGGTTAGAAACTAAACATTTAAATTAGAGGCAAACCTAGAAGAGAGACAAGTTTAAACAAGCCCTTAAGACAGAATTGCTTGGGAACTGAGAAAAAGAGAAGAGTCTTTCTACACCTTGGACTAGAGGATATTGACTTTGTGAGCTTTAATAGGATGGAAGATTTTAGACTTTCTTTGGATATCCTGTCAGAATAGCAATGGTTAATTGCAGAATAATCACTGGGAAGTGAAAACATGTTAAACATACTAAGAAAAGATAGTTCCAGGATACTATAAGAAGCTTAGAAGAAAGTTATTCCAATGTGAAAATTTCATAAAGGGAGAAAAGAATTTCCTCTATGAATTAGTGGACACATCCACATGTACCAAGTTTGATATTACTTTTGCTATATCCTTTATGTACCAGTGAAGGAGCATGTAACTGCCTTAGAAGGGGAAGGAGGTATTTTACCAATTGTTCTTATTGTACCTCTTTAGTAAATAATTCTTTTATTACAACATTGTTGTTGCTATTGCTCAGTTGTTGAAATCATATTAGACTCCTCATGATTTCATTTAAGGTTTTCTTGGTAAAGATGCTGGAATAGTTTGCCATTTTCCTTCTCCAGCTCATTTTTTGATGAGGAGCTGAGGCAAATAAGGTAAAGTGACTTGAACAAAGTCACACAGCTAGTATCCATCTGAAATTGGATTCAAACTCAGGAAAATCTGTCTTCTTGATGCCCAACCGGTGCTCTGTCCACGTGCCGCCTTCTTACTCCCATCTTGTTAACTAATGAATATCAATGGATAATAATGCAGGAAGGTTACCAGTAAGGGCTTTTGAAGTGCATTAATAAAAAAAAATGCTCATATTCCCTCAGGGATATACCAAGGATCCTGAGAGGAGACGTGACTAACTAATCAGAAACCAACTGGTTTCTGGGGACCAAACTGAACATTGTAAATGGGGGACTAGGATATATTGGGATCAGAAATATATTCTCAAAAATGTGACATAAAAGACTGGGTCCCACTGAATGATGGAACAAAACAAAGGGAGGAAGGGAAAGAGAGAGGAGAGGAGAAGAGGGGAAAGTAGGAAGAGAGAAAAATCCTAACAACAATACTGGATTTGGTATCAGAGAACTTACAATCAAATGCCAACTCTGCTATGGTATCTATGGAAATGTGGAAAAGTAAATTAATTTCTCTAGAGCTCAGTTTTCTCCTCTAAAATGGTAAGCTTGGATTTGATAATCTATAATATTCTTTCCAACTCTTACTATTGTGATTTTGTGCCCTATTAAAGTGAAGAATATTTTAATAGAGTGCAAGTCTTGGCAGATTTTACCAAGCTGGAAATGTTTCAAGTATGGAAATGATGATGATGATGATGATGATGGTGGTGGTAACAATAATAATTTATAAATTGTTTTAAAGTTTACAATACATTTCACATGTATTTTCCCATTTGAAGTTGAAAACAATAACCCTCTAAGTAAGTGCTAAAAATACTGCTAAGAACTACTAAAAAATGATCAAACAACAGAAGGAAGGAAAGAAAGAAAGAAAGAAAAAGAAAAACAGAGAGACAGAGAGAGAGGGGGAGGGGAAAAGGAAGGAATTAAGGAAGGAAGAAAGGAGGGAAAGAAGGAAGGAAGGAAGGAAAAAAGGAAGGAATTGACCATAAAAAGCTACTACAGTGGCAGAGAAGACCAGGACATAAATTAAGAAGAAAACAAGTTGAAAATAGTAACCAAAAAAGCCTCAAAGAAAAGGGAAATCGTATCAAAGTCTATCAAAAATTCCTGGAGGATGGGGGAAAAAACAATATTGGCACAGTAAAAATTTTGAAAAGAAATGAGGGTAAATTAAGAATATTATAAAAAGAGAGGCACAAAAAATAAAAAGATGCACAAAAAATACACCTTAAATTAAGACAACTCGGGTGTCACCATACACCTTCCAAATTGGCTAAGATGACAGGAAAAGATAATGATAAATGTTGGAGGGGAAGTGAGAAAATTCAACACTAACACATTGTTAGTGAAGTAGTGAACTGATCCAAACATTGTAGAGAGCAATATGGAACTATGCCCTAAGGGCTATCAAACTGCAGTGTTTCTACTGGGCTTGTATCCCAAAGAAATCAAAAAAGGGAAAAGGGCTACATTTGCAAAATATGTTTGTGACATCCCTTTTTGTTGTAATGGCAAGAATCTGGAAATTAAGTGGATGCCTATCAGTTGGAGAATGTTGAATAAGTTATGGTATATGAATCTTAAGAAATATTACTTATTCCATAATAAATGATAAACAGGATAATTTCAGAAAGGCCTTGAGAGACTTACATGAATTGATGATAAGCAAAGTGAGTAGAACCAAGAGAGCACAGTTGATGTGATGATCAACTGTGATGGACTTGGCTCTTTTCAACAATGATGTGATTCAGGCCAGTTCCAACCGATTTGTGGTGGAGAGAGCCATCTGCATTCAGAAAGAGGACTGCCAGAGCTGAATGTGAATCCCAACATAGTATTTTCACTTTTTTGTTGTTTGCTTGCTTTTTTCTTATTTTTTAATATGATTTTTCTTGTACAACATAATATGCAAAAATTATGGTATATGAATATTATGGAATATTATTGTTCTGTAAGAAACAACCAACCAGATGATTTCAGAGAGGCCTAGAGAGACCTACATGAATTGATGCTAAGTGAAATGAGCAGAACCAGGAGATCATTATACACAGCAAGAAGACTATACAATGATCAATTCTGATGGACATGGTTCTCTTCAACAATGAGGTGATTCAAACCAATTCCTATTGTTCAGCAATGAAGATAGTCATATGTATCCAGAGAGAGGCCTGTGGGAACTGAGTGTGGACAGCAACATAACATTTTAATGCTCTCTGTGAATGTTTGATTGCATTTTGTTTTCCTTCTTAGGTTAATTTTTTTTTTCTCTTTCTAGATTGATTTTTCTTGTGCACCAAGATAACAGTATAGATATGTATATGTATATTGGATTTGTCATATATTTTAACATATTTAACATGTATTAGACTACCTTTCATCTAGGGGTGAGGGTGGGGGGAAGGAGGGGAAAAATTTGGAACAAAAAAATTTGCGAAGGTCAATTTAGAAAAATTACTCATATGTTCTATAAATAAAAAGCTTTAATAAAAAAGAGAATTGTACATATTTAACTTATATTGGATTGCTTTCTGTCTAGAGGAGGAGAAGAAAGGGAGGGAGAAAAATTTGGAACACAATGTTTTACGAGGGCGAATAATTGGAAACTATTTTTGCATATACTTTGATAATAAAAAGCTATTTTAAAAAAGAAAAGAACACCTTTAAAACTGGAATTTGTCAAAAAAGGTAAAAGTCATAAAATTGAAGAAACAAAATTTTTAAAAAACAAGATAAGCCAAATGAAAAAGGAGGTACAAAAATTCACTGGATAAAAGAATTCCTTAAAAATCAGAATTAGCCAAACAGAAAAGGAAATGCAGAAGCTCACTGATGAAAATAATTCCTTAAAAATGGGCAAGTGGAAACTAATGACTCTACAAGTAATCAAGAAACAATAAAACAAAGTGAAAAGAATGATAAAATAAAATATAATATGAAATTCCTCAATGGGAAAACAACTGACCTGGAAAATTAGTCAAGGAGAGAATTATTGGACCACCTAAAAGTCATGATCAAGGGAAGATATTTTAAGACATTATCAAGGAAAATTGCCCTGATATGTTAAACTCAGAGAATAAAAATAGAAATTAAAGGAATCCACTGATCACTTCCTGAAAGAGGTCTCAAAATAAAAACTCCTAGTAATATCATAGCCAAATTCCAGATCAAAAAGAAAATATTGCAGGTAGCTTGAAAGTAAAAATTCAAATATTTTGAAATTACATTCAGGATCACACAATATTTAGCAATTTCTACTCTAAAGGAGTGGAGGGCTTGGAATAAAATACTCAAAGAGGCAAAGGATCTAGGAATACAATCAAGAAAAATATACCAAACAAAAATAAGTGTAATACTTCAGGGAGAAAATAGATATTTAATGAAATAGAGAACTTTCAAACATGCTTCATGAAAAGACCATAGTTGAATGGAAATTTTGACAATCAAACACAAGACTCAAGAGAAGCATATAAAGATAACTATGAAAGAGAAATCATAAGGACTCAATAAGGTTAAATTATTTACATTTCTAAATGAGAAGATGGTATATATTACTCTTTATCATTTTTAGGGTAATTAGGTAATTAGAGCAATTCTCTCTACATAGAAGGAACATAAGTGAAAATGGATTTTTCCAGGATGATCTAAAAATATAGAGGTGAGAAATCATGATGCTATAGGAGAAGGGAAAAGGAAGAGATATAATGGGGAAAAAATTCTCACATAAAAGAGACATGCGAGGAAGAGTTTTTATGGTACTGGTGAAAATAGTGGTGGTGGGGGCAATTCTTTACCCTCACTCTTCATTTCAGAATTGATTCAAAGAGGGGAAAAGTATATATACATATATATATATATATATATGTGTGTGTGTGTGTGTGTAGATAGATAATATAGATATATATTAGGTAAATATAAAAATATATATAGAAGATATGATAGATATATAGAGAGATATATACATATATATGTTCAATTGGGTATAAAAACCTATCTTATCAATAATTTCAGGAAAAGGGGTTACTTCTGGGAAAGGGGAAGGAATGATAAAAGGGATGGTGTATCAAGGATGGGGACACTGGTCAGAATCAAAATAGACTTTTGAAGAGAAATAGCCAAACAAAGAGAAGAATAAATAGGAAAAAAATGGATGTATGGAAATACAATTAGTAATTAAAACTGGTGATGTGAATGGAATGACCTCACCCATAGAATGAAAACACATGGCAAAACAGATTAGAAATTAAAATACAGAAATGCATTCTTTACAGGAGACACACTTGAAGAAAGACACACAAAGATCTGGAGAAGACTCTATTATCATTCTTCTGAAGTGAAAAAAAAAGACAGAGTTTGCAATCATGAACTCAGATAAAACAAAAGCAAAATTAAAAGTAGACAATTAAAATAATCAGATAAATCATATTTTGATAAAACATATCATAATAAAAGAATATCAAAAGTTTTACAGCAAATTTCTAAGGTAAAGTTCCCATTACTCTAATATATAGAGAAGTGTCAAATTTATAAAAATAAGAACCATACCCCAGTTGATAAATGATAAAAATATAAACTGACAGTTTTCAGAAGAAAAATATGAAAACTATCATAGCCATGTGAAAAAATGCTCCAAATTACTATTGATTAGAGGAATGCAAATTAAAACAACTCAGATATCACACTTATTAGAAATGATGAATGAAGAGGCAGCTAGACAGCAAAGTAGAGAGAGCATCAGCCGTGAAGTCAAGAGGACCTAAGTTCAAATATGACCTAAAACATTTGATACTTATTAGTTGCGTGATCTTTGGCAAGTCACATGACCTTATTTGCCTTCCCCCAAAACAAATACATAAATAAAAAATAGAAATGATAAATGATGAAAGACAGAGGGAAAATAGGTACACTAAAAAGCTATGGTAGAGTTGTGAACTTGTTCTACCATCTTGGGCAACAACTAGGAACTATACAAAAAAGACTATAAAATTGTGCATGCCCTTTGATCCAGTAATACCACTACTGGGTCTATATCCTAAAGAAATCAAGTGAAAAGCAAAAGGATTTATATGCAGCAGCACATTTATATTAACTCTTTTTGCATTAGCAAAGAATTGGAAGTTGAGGTGATGCTCATCAGCTGAGGAATGGTTGAACAAATTGTAAATTATAATTCCAATTATTATTATTATACTGTAAGAAATAATGGGGCAGGGGTGGAGCCAAGATGGCATAGATCAGACAGGAGTCTCTGTAACCTCCTCTAATCTTCCCTCAAATCAACAACATATGAAGCCTCTATACAGATTTTGCTCTTGATGACAACCTCCCACCAATAATCCTCCTCCCTTTAGAGTCCCTCCCTCCCCTTTATACCTTTCCCCTAATCCTTCTATTAGTTTATCCCTTTCTTTTTCTCCCCTCCCTCCTACCTTCCCACAAGGAGGGGCAGGCCTTTCTTTGAAGCCAAATGTGTCTGATATACTCTCTTAGAGTCCAATCTAATGAGAGTAAGGTTTACACAATACTCATCACCCTCCCTTCTTTCCCTCAATTATATTAGATCTTCTATGTCTCTTTATGAGATTTTTGCCTTATTTTACCTCCTTTATTTTTACTTTATTTTGCCTCCTTTTCCCCCTCCCTTTTTTTCTTTTTCAGTATGGTATCCCTTCCACCTCTAATTTCTTTTCCATTATTATCAAAGAAAAATCAAATTATACTGCCATTCTTTAAAGGATGCCTATAGTAGAAATATAGTTCTCAAGAGTTTTCCTTTTTACCTTTTTATGCTTCTCTTGAGTTCTCTATTTGGAGGTCAAATTTTTTGTTCAGATCAGGTCTTTTCATTAGAAATAGGTGAAATTCTCCTGTATCATTGAATGACCATCTTCTTCCCTGGAAGATGATGCTCATTCTAGCTGGATAACTTATTCTTGGCTGTAATCCAAGTTCTTTTGCAAAGTGGCCCAGGTGTCTCCCAGGGGCTTTCTGGGTGCCTCAAATCCGCCCCTCTATCGCAGCCCTGACTTCCGCCCTGGCTGGAGTCTGATTGTGACCAGCGGCTGATTTCCCCTGAGGCTAACCTTCTCCAGAGTTCTTTCAAGGTAGATTTTTGATAGAAGTGCGTTGTAGTCCAAATGTTTGGAGGAATCCTCACTCAAAAACTAGTTCGAAGGCTCACTTTGTCTGGGTTTGAGGGAAGGTCCCAGGAGTTCACAGAGAAAGCTGTCTGCTGTTTGCCATCTTGGCTCTGCCCCCCCCCCCCCATACTGATTTTGAAGCAAAAAAATCCACAATATCTGTAGGACAACAGGTTTCTAGAAGATACTCTGGAAGAACTTCAAAACAGGTCTGTTTTAATTGGGCAGGGGGGTGGTCTGCTGAACCCAGACTGTAGCCCAGGGAGACCAGGGCAGGGAGCTGGAGCAGGGAGCTGGAACAGGAGTCGTCACAGGATTCAGAATAGGAGTGGGAGTGTTGTGCTTTTCACACACCTGGGAGTCTTCTGCGGGCCTCTTGGGCCAATCTGTCCTGATTGTGGGCAGGTGGTTTGGAGGGTCTGCCAATTGTGGGGGATAGATTGTGAACCACTGAACCCCTGATGAGCATCAGACCTAGTTGCCATTACACGGCACCCTAGGGTGATCAATCAATCAACAGGACTGATCAGCACCTGAAATAATTCAATCAGCAGAACTGCCCAGTACCTGAAATAATTCAATCAGCAGAACTGCCCCAGGGTGAACTAAAGCAGAACTGCCCAGCACCTGAAATAACTCAATCAGCAGAACTGCCAAACACCTGAAATAACTCAATCAGCAGAACTGCCCCAGGGCAAATTAAAGCAGCTCTCCCACCTTTGCCTTGAACAGACCTCATACCTTTAAAAAAAAATGAATAAAAAACCAAAAAGAGCTCTCACCATAGACAACTTTTATGGAGAGAGGGAAGAACAGACCTCAAATCCTGAGGCCCCTAAAGGTAAAGCAATTCCAGAAAAAGCCCCAAAGAGAGACATAAACTGGACTCCATGTCACAAGGCTTTCTTTGAAGATTACACAAAGGATTTTAAAAGAGAGTTGGAAGAAACATGGGGAAACGAAATGAGATCACTGCAAAATAAAATGGGAAAAGACTACAAGGAACAAATTGGCCAATTACAAAAGGAGCTAAAACAGTAACCCAAGAAAATAAGACATTAAAAATGAGAATCGAACAATTGGAAATGAATGACTCATCAAGACTTCAAGAATCAGTCAAACAAAAACAAAAAAAAATGAAAAGATAGAGAAAAACATGAAATATCTCCTAGGAAAAACAACTGACCTGGAAAATAGATCTAGGAGAGACAATCTAAGGATTACAGGGCTTCCTGAAAGCCATGATGAAAAAAAGAACCTAGACACTATATTCCAGGAAATCATAAAAGAAAACTGCCCTGATATTTTAGACCCAGAAGGCAAAATACTCCTTGAAACAATCCACCAATCACCTCCTGAAAGAAACCCAAAAATTAAGTCCCCCAGAAATATCGTGGCTAAATTCCAGAACTATCATACCAAGGAAAAGATATTACGAGAAGGCAGAAAGAAACAATTTAAATATCGAGGAACCACAATTAGGATCACACAGGACCTAGCAGCTTCTACTTTGAAGGATCAAAGGGCCTGGAATCAGATATTCCAAAGGGCAAGGGAACTTGGATTACAGTCAAAAATAAGTTACCCAGCTAGAATGAGCATTATCTTCCAGGGAAGAAGATGGAAATTCAATGATATAGGAGAATTTCACCTATTTCTACTGAAAAGACCAGACCTGAACAAAAAATTTGATCTACAAACACAGAACACAAGAGAAACATAAAAAGGTAACGAGGAAAAAAAAAACTCTTGAGAACTATATTTATGTTACAGATACTTATACAATGAGGGTTGATTTTATGAATTTATTGTTACATTATGATTATTATGATATGATTATTGCAATTTTAGGATTATTATGATATGATTATTGTCATTTTATGATTATTATGATATGATAAACTGAAAAAGAAATTAGAGGTAGAAAAGGGATAACACTGGAAGAAGAGGAAAAGGAGGTAAAATAAGGGAAATTACATCACATACTGTAGAGGCAAAAAAACACAATAATGATTGAGGGGAAAAAAGGGAGGGGAATGTGAATTGTGTTAATCTCCATTTCATCAGATTAGGCTCTGAGGGAATAATAGACGTATTGGGTATCAAAAAGAAAATTATCCTATCTTATAAGGAAACAGGAGGGAAAGGGGGAAAAAGGGAGTAAGACTCTAAAGAGGAAGGATTGTTAGAGGGAAGTGGTTATCAAAAGCAAAATAGTAGGGAGGAGGGAAAGGGGATAAGAAAGAGAAAAGCATAAGCTAGGGTAAACAAGATGGCAGGAAATACAGAATTAGTTATTTTAACTGTGAATGTGAATGGAATGAACTCTCCCATAAAGCAGAAGCGGATAGCAGACCGGATTAAAAACCAGAATCCAACAATATGTTCTATACAAGAAACACATCTAAAACATAGAGATACATACAGGGTGAAGGTAAAAGACTGGAGCAGAATCTATTATGCTTCAGGTGAACAAAAAAAAAAGCAGGGACAACAATCCTGATCTCTGACCAAGTAAAAGCAAAGATAGACCTAATTAAAAGAGACAAAGAAGGAAATTATATCTTCCTAAAGGGTACCATAGACAATGAAGCAATATAAATACTAAACATATATGCACCAAGTGGTACAGCATGGAAATTCCTAGAGGAAAAGTTCAGAGAGATGCAAGAAGAAATTGACAGCAAAGCTATATTAGTGGGGGATCTCAACCTCCCTCTCTCAGAACTAGATAAATGAAACCACAAAATAAATAAGAAAGAAGTTAAGGAGGTAAACAAAATGTTAGAAAAGTTAGGTATGATAGATCTTTGGAGGAAATTAAATGGAGACAGAAAGGAGTTTACTTTCTTCTCAGCAATCCATGGAACTTATACAAAAATTGACCATGTGTTAGGACACAAAAACCTCAAAATCAAATGCAGGAAGGCAGAAATAGTAAATGTATTTTTTTCAGATCATGACGGAATAAAAATCACATGCAATATAAGGCCAGGAGAAAATAGACCAAAAAGCAATTGGAAACTAAATAATTTTATCCTAAAGAATGAATGGGTGAAACAGCAAATTACAGACACAATTACTAATTTCATCCAAGATAATGACAATAATGAGACAACATACCAAAATTTGTGGGATACAGCCAAAGCGGTAATAAGGGGAAATTTTATATCTCTAGATGCTTATTTACATAAAATAGAGAAAATCAATGACTTGGGCTTGCAACTAAAAAAGCTAGAGAAAGAACAAATTAAAAACCCCCAATCAAATACCAAACTTGAAATTCTAAAAATAAAAAGAGAGATTAATAAAATTGAAAGTAAAAAAAAACTATTGAATTAATAAATAAAACTAAAAGTTGGTTTTATGAAAAAAACCCAACAAAATAGATAAACCTCTAGTTAATTTGATTAGAAAAAGGAAAGAGGAAAATCAGATTGTTAGTCTCAAAAATGAAAAGGGAGAACTTTCCACCGATGAAGAGGAAACTAGAGAAATAATCAGGAGTTACTTTGCCCAACTTTATGCCAATAAATTTGATAACCTAAGTGAAATGGAGGAATATCTACAAAAATATAGATTGCCCAGATTAACGGAAGAGGAAATAAATTACTTAAATAGTCCCATTTTTAGAAAAAGAAATAGAACAAGTCATTAATCAGCTCCCTAAGAAAAAATCCCCAGGACCAGATGGATTTACATGTGAATTCTACCAAACATTTAAAGAACAATTAACTCCAATATTATATAAACTATTCGAAAAAATAGGGAATGAAGGACTCCTACCAAACTCCTTTTATGATACAGACATGGTACTGATACCTAAACCAGGTAAAACAAAAACAGAGAAAGAAAATTATAGACCAATCTCCTTAATGAATATTGATGCAAAAATCTTAAATAAAATTTTAGCAAAGAGATTACAGAAAATCATTCCCAGAATAATACACCATGACGAAGTAGGATTTATACCAGGAATGCAGGGATGGTTCAATATTAGGAAAACTATTAACATAATTGACTATATCAATAACCAAATTAACAAAAATATATGATAATCTCAATAGATGCAGAAAAAGCATTTGATAAAATCCAACATCCATTCCTATTAAAAACACTACAGAGTACAGGAATTAATGGACTTTTCCTTAAAATAGTCAGTAACATCTATTTAAAACCATCAGCTAGCATCATATGTAATTGTGATAAACTGGAACCATTCCCAGTAAGATCAGGGATGAAACAAGGTTGCCCAGTATCACCATTACTATTCAATATTGTATTAGAAATGCTAGCTTTGGCAATAAGACAAGAAAAAGAGATTAAAGGAATTAGAGTAGGTCATGAGGAAACCAAATTACTACTCTTTGCAGATTATATGATGGTCTACTTAGAATTAATCCACAACTTTAACAAAGTTGCAGGATACAGAATAAATCCACATAAATCATCAGCATTTTTATACATCACCAACAAAATGTAACAGCCAGAGATACAAAGAGAAATTCCATTCAAAATAATTTTTGATAGTATAAAATATTTGGGAATATATCTGCCAAGGGAAAGTCAGGATCTATATGAGCAAAACTAAAAAACTCTCTCCACACAAATAAAGCCAGATTTAAATAATTGGAAAAATATCAAGTGCTCTTGGATAGGTCAAGTGAATATAATAAAGATGGCAATACTACCTAAACTAATCTATCTATTTAGTGCTATACCAATCAAACTCCCAAGAAATTATTTAACTGACCTAGAAAAAATAACAACAAAATTCATCTGGAAAAACAAAAGGTCAAGAATCTCAAGGGAATTAATGAAAAAAAATGCAAATGAGGGTGGCCTAGCTGTACCAGATCTAAAACTATATTATAAAGCAGTGGTCATCAAAACCATTTGGTACTGGCTAAGAAATAGAGTAGTGGCTCAGTGGAATAGGTTAGGTTCACAGGACAAAATACTCAATGACAATTGTAATCTAGTGTTTGATAAACCCAAAGACCCCAGTTTTGGGGATAAAAACTCACTATTTGACAAAAACTGCTGGGATAATTGGAAACTAGTATGGAAGAAACTAGGCATTGACCTACACCTAACACCATATACCAAGATAAGGCCAAAATGGATTCATGATTTCGGCATAAAGAATGATATTATAAACAAATTAGAACAATGTAGGATGGTTTACCTCTCAGACCTTTGGAGGGGGAAGGAATTTGTCACCAAAGAAGAACTAGAGATCATCATTAATCACAAAATAGATAAGTTTGACTATATCAAATTAAAAAGTTTTTGTACAAACAAAATGAATACAGACAAGATTAGAAGAGTAGCAGTAAACTGGAAAAATATTTTTACATTCAAAGGTTCTGAGAATTGACTCAAATATATAAGAATTCAAGCCATTCTCCAATTGATAAATGGTCATAAGATATGAACAGACAATTTTCAGATGAAGAAATTGAAACTATTTCTAGTCTCATGAAAAGGTGCTCCAAATCACTATTGATCAGAGAAATGAAAATTAAGACAACTCTGAGATACCACTACACACCTGTCAGATTGGCTAAAATGACAGGAAAAGATGATGATGAATGTTGGAGGTGATGTGGGAAAACTGGGACACTGATACATTATTGGTGGAACTGTGAACGGATCCAACCATTCTGGAGAGCAATTTGGAACTATGCTCAAAAAGTCATCAAACTGTGCATACCCTTTGACCCAGCAGTGTTTCTACTGGGCCTATATCCCAAATAGATTTTAAAGGAGGGAAAGGAACCCACATGTGCAAAAATGTTTGTGGCAGCCCTTTTTGTAGTGGCAAGAAATTGGAAATTGAAAGGATGCCCATCAAGAGGAGAATGGCTGAATAAATTATGGTATATGAATGTTATGGAATACTATTGTTCTGTAAGAAAAGACCAGCAGGATGATTTTAGAGAGGCCTTGAGAGACTTGCATGAACTGATGCTGAGTGAAATCAGCAGAACCAGGAGAACATTATACACAGCAACAAGACTATATGATGATCAATTCTGATGGACATGGTTCTCTTCAACAATGACGTGATTCAAACCAGTTCCTATTGTTCAGCGATGAAGATAGTCATATACATACAGAGACAGGCCTGAGGGAACTGAGTGTGGACTACAACATAGCATTTTAACACTTTCTGTGAATATTTCCATGCATTTTGTTTTCCTTCTTAGGTTGTTTTTTTTTTTCTTTTCTCTTTCTAGATCTGATGTTTTTTGTTCAGTAAGATAACTGTATAGATATGTATACATATATTGGATTTATCATATAATTTATCATATTTAGCATGTATTAGATTACCTGTCATCTAGGGGTAGGGAGTGGGGGGAAGGAGGGGCAAAGCTTGGAACAAAAAAAAGTTTTTTGGAAAGGTCAATGTAGAAAAATCACCCATATGTTTTGTAAATAAAAAGCTTTTAATTAAAAAAAATAAATAATGGGGAGAGCAGTCTCAGGGGAAAAAGTGGCAAGACTCATATGAACTAATACAAAGTAAAATGAGTAGAACTGCACAGCAACAGCAATGCTCAACTATGAAAGACTTGGCTACTCTGATCAATACAATAATCCAAAACAATTCCAAAGGGCTCATGATGAAAAAATGCTGTCCAACTCCAGAGAGAAAACTCATGAACTCTGATTGAAAATTGAAGTATATTTTTTTTTCACTTTATTTGTTTTGTCTTTTTTGCAGCATAGCTAATAGGGAAATATGTTTTGCACGATTTCATATATATAATTGATCTCATTTTTCTTGCTTTTTCAGTGAGTGGAGTGGTGAAAAGCAGGATTAGAACTTGGAATTTAAAATTCAAAAAGTTAAAAAAAGTTTAAAATAAATAATGATTTTTAAAATTACTAAAAGAACATAAGCAACTACCTGTGATGAAGATATTCAGTTTCTTTGAACATCACAGAAAAGGAGGTATCGGGGAAAAAATGATCCACTGTATAATTCAGTTTCCTCAGCCATACTTTCTGTCAATGGACTATTGCCTGATTTCCTTTAGGTCTCAATATACTGAAGACCTGAGGAATGTGGATTATTGCTCCCTTACTGGCCCATGAGATTCTGCATCATTCTGGTAAGTACATCCTTCTTCTTCCTCTTCCTATCATTTGTTCAAAGCCTTTTGGAAGAGATTTGGACTCTTACTCTCTAAAATTCTAAGGCCCAGATGTTTTCATAGGCCATGAACTGTTCTTTGAATTCAAAGGCAAGCTGGTGATCTGAGAAGTGGCAGCTGTCCAGCATGACTCATGTGGTGAAGTGTACAGCATTGTGATTTATAAAATGTCCCCAGTAAAACTAAAAAGAAAAAAAAGAAGAAAAAAAAATCTGTTCTTTATTTACCATGCAATGAAAAAAGCCCCATAATGCATTTGTAATAATACTTAATTTTATGTGTGTGATCATAATTATTTAAACACTTGCTAGCATTTTTCCAGCAGTTTTTTTCCCTTCAGAAGAGCCAGAATTTTATTTTCCCCTCTCCAATTGTCACAAACAAAAGTTATGGATATTTGCTACAATTATGAGTCTGAAGGGCATTTAACAACGTGGCATGGATTAATAGGAACAATTCAGGTTGTTTTTTTTTCTTTGCATTTGTATTTTGCTAAATGACAATAACTTCATCACATTTAATCAATAGTAGGATTATGTGGGGTAAATAAAAAAGGATACATTGAATCCTAACTCCAGAATCTCCCAATTATAAATAGCAATATATGTGTGTGTTAAGCTATGTTTTTGGTGTATATATTTATACTTTCCCAACACTTAAGTAATGTTGAATTCAATGCAGGCATTTCCTTCACCAGGTTATATTGCAACCTGCCTAAATTTTTTCAGGGTTCCATATCCTTAATAGACTCTCCAAAGGAGATCTAGTGAATATATTGTGACCTTCCTCTGGCTCTTTGAGTATTTCACCTAATATGCATACATAAAGGTAGCATGGTTTAGTAGATAGAAAAGTGGATCAAAAAACTATGGCTTCAAAACTTATTTCTGATGTTTTTCTAGCCATGCAGCCCTGGAAAAATATCTTCTCTATGCCTTAGATTACTTCCCTGGACTTATTTGTTACATTATAAATGGGCTTTTGTGTGCTTGAAGAGAGTTCACATATGAAACTTCTCATTCTGATGAAATCACAGATTATTTACATTCATGTGTGTGCTCATCTGTTGAAAACTCAAATGGGTAGGAGTACTCAGATGCCCAACATGTCTGTGGAAATGGAATAATGATTAATTAATAATAGTGATAACTCACCCTTATTCTTTATAAAGTTATCACAGGGATCCATTTAACAACCAACATAATTTTTTCTAGGTATTGGGAGATCACCAGTGTATCCATTGTTTTATCTCTTTCTCAACAAGTGACCCCTCCCATCTTCTTTTTCACCCTTATATTTTCTTTGAAGATATTCATTAACTCACTGATTCTTCACAGTCCATTATTATGTATGACCCTGTTTACACCATAGGCCTCTCTTTCACTCTTTAAGTGAATTTCATTTTTAATTCTTCAGGAGCTCTACTATTTTTACATGATTCCTGACCATCAGTAGGATAAAAGAATTTCAAAAATGGGCTTTGATTAGAGGGAGAAATGTGGAATTATAAAGAGATTTACTTTCTTAAAAGTAGTCCAGCCTCATCTTCTCCTCTTTGATTATGTCTCTTACTCATTCATTTTCAGTGTCTATCCAAGTTATGGTTATGCCATAATTGATTCTGATACCTCATTTCAACGTTCAGGTAAATATCCAACAACAAGCTGAATGATGGATTGTGTGTAATCTCCAAAGATTAGACTACTTAAATTCAAAGAGGTTCATCACCAATTTTAGTTGCATGCTGATGATTTTTTTAGTTAGAGCAACCCATGAAAATTATCTATGAAATCATTGGAGAGGGGGAGGTTATACCTTAGGCAGACTGAGTAACTTTATTTCCAAATTTTTAAATGATTAAAATATCAAAATATTTTTGAATATACACACAATATAAACACATATACACATATGTAAATCACTGTACATATGGCTGGCCAATTATATTGCGATGTTCCCAGTTCATAGTAAACACTATTGCTTAATTAGTTGATTAGCTACCTTCCCTCCCCCTACTTCCCCCCTTTAATACTTTCACAGCTTGCTACTGAAAGTATTCAATACTATTGGGCTCTTTTCTAAGTCCTGGTGCAGTTAAGATATTTAGGACCAGAAGCTCATTTGTATTCCAAAAGATCTTTTCTGAGATGGGAAAGACAGGTGTGTTTTGAGGTTTATACTATTCTTGATTGGTGTGAAGAAATAAAAGAGAATATGAAAGTATAAATTAACAGTAAATATTTCTCAAGAGCAGAATTTAAGGAAGAACCATAGTGCTTTTCCTTTTCCCTAGCACAAAAGGATTTCTCAGGATTGCTGGGATCAAGATGAGAGATAAAGAAAGACAGAGACAGAGAGGGGGAGATGGGGAGGGAGAAGGAGAGGAGGAGAGGAAGAGAGGGAGAGACAGACGTAAACAGATAGAGACAGACACATGCACAGAGAAGAGACAGATGCAAAGAAACAGGGACATGCTAATTCTCACCACTAAAGCAGTTATAATTTAGAGCACATTCCCCAAGACCTAAACTATACATCTAATCCTAGGTCCCATTAAAGAATGTGATCCTAAAGTTCAGGACTGGGTGTAGTGAAAGCGAGCTGCCAAGTAGTTGGCCCGCACTATGGGCACTGTGGGCAAACTGACATCTTCCACAATGAGACATATAGTATTTGGGAACAGTGGGAAAATATTTCAGTGAGCCATTCTGGGCTCACTGAAAAGTACTATTAAAATTATCATATTTAGTTGTTATTTTGATTAAATTTTTATCTATAAAAATGATAGAATTTTAAAGCCAGGAAGAGCATAGAAGTCTTCTAGACTAATACTTTGTCCTCGAGGTAGTAAATAGCAAAGCCAGACTTAGAACTTATATTCTCTAAATTTAAATCCAGAGCTCTTTTCATTGAAGCAAGATAATATGACACATAAGACATCTACTTTCAGTTGTTTTCATTAGTTCAGCTTGGTATAATCAAAGATTAGATTATGTTAAGATTAGAAAGGACCAGAGAAAGGAGCTAGTCCAACTTCTTTATTTTGTAGATGTAAAGGCTGGGGCTCAAAGAGGCCAAATGATTCATGTCAAGAAAGTCTGAATGACTCTGTTCTATTCTGTCAGGGTGATATCTACGAGTTTGGCAAGATTTATGTACATGTAATTAACTAATTATCTGAAATAGGGATAAAACAATTGACCTAACAGTTCAGACAGATAATTCAAATGATTTAAAATCCTTATTTCTGGTGGAAGGATATTATATTTTCTCATAGCATCAGCAGGTAAACTCAACTACATCTTAAATATCAGCAAAACAGTAACTGATCAAAATAGACACCTTGAATCCAGAGTAACAAAGTTTTGAAAGACACATAATACTATTTTAATACTTTGTTTTGACCAAGACCACTTTCTAGTAAACCTGAGTTGTATTTAATCATAGTCAGTCCAAATAATCATAAAACCATAGGTTGATAGATTTAGAGCTGGAAAGAACATTTATATATCTTCTAGTCCAATCTCCTATAGATAAGGAAACTGAATACACAAAATGGTTGACTTGCCTGAACTTATCTGGTTCTAAATCTAGTGTGTTTCTATTACATTAAATACAGAAATTGAAATATATTTCACATAATTTCTTCTCCTTCCTCTTCCTAAAACTTATATTGAATATTATTATTTAAAAAGAAACTACCAAAATTCCTGCAAAGAAAGTCTGAATAAAAGACATGATATTGGAACAAAAGTGAAGACTGAAATAGTTTCAAATTATGTTAACAATTATGTAAAACCACAAAAGTGGCAGGAATGGCAGTGATTGAATATATCCTTGTATATTTAAGTAGGATAAGCAACCTATAAACTGAGAAAACTTTCACAGCTTGTCTTGGTAACCTATCTAAAAGTTTTCAGTATCAATATATCAATGTCAATAAAGTGACAAGTTGGCTTGTGAAACTTAGTTTTCTAAATGTTACCTATTAATTGGAGG
Organism: Myrmecobius fasciatus; assembly: GCA_023553655.1. Lineage (NCBI taxonomy): Eukaryota > Metazoa > Chordata > Mammalia > Dasyuromorphia > Myrmecobiidae > Myrmecobius > Myrmecobius fasciatus. Next base: position 37,203 of record JAJPUD010008651.1, on the reverse strand, counting down.
TGATTTTAATGAAAAGACAAAATCAGTACCAATCAATTCTTGAATAATAGACAGATTTCAGCAACTAAACAATTTAGAACAGAGTCATTATATGCTTAAGTCATATGGGAATATTGCTTAAATCTGGAATGATTAAATCAATATTGCCCCAAAGAGAAAACCATTTAGGTCCACTGAAAACCCTTTTGAACCTTTAACTTTGCCTTGAAAGAAATCAATGTGTAAAGGATAGGAAAATCCCCTGGCATAGACTCTAATCTTCAGCCTGTCTTCTTTTATTGGTGTGTCCCACTCTGGGGGCTTCTCAAGACAAGAAGACAACTGAGTTTGATAGAATCCATGTAACTTAAAGGAAATTCAGATTTATAGGACTATGAACCTACACAGAAGAAAAGGAAGACATAGTATGGAACTACCATTTTTTAAATGTTAGCCATCATTGCTCTATTATTCTTTCTATAGCCTGTAAACAGTATATCAGGGGATCTGTATTTCCATCAGGAAGTCTTTTCATTTAAATAAGAGTATATTTAAATACCCCTAAGAGTCATCATGAGAATGAGAATGACTAGAAACCTCAATTCAGCAGGAATACAACATTTTAAAAATAGATCTTGAATCATACTTACCAATGGAACTGATGAAGCCTATGGGTGTGTGGACCAATTTTGGCTTCAAGAGAAGAACCATATTCATTTGGTTTTCTGGAACACACTGTTTCTATTTCATTAGTGCTTGACTATTTAGCAGTTTCATATTTTGTCTGACAGACTGTCATAACAAATATTTCTATTAATGGAACATTACTAGTTCATGAAAGAAAAAACATCTTCTCTTAATGGTGATTAAAAAAAAATCTTCCATTGATGATGCATTGAAGTCTAATTTGGTTCAATCCACATTCAATTCTTTTAATTCCATGCTGGCCATTTGTATAGTGACTTTTTGAGGCAGAGAAAGATAAAAACTATGTCAGCTTAATAACTTAAAGCAAATAACTTTTTGCTTCTCATAGAAGTCTTAATTGAGCTAAAAAGGACCAATATGTTATTTTGCCCAACTTTGAAAGGGAATCTCACATTGTATTTGTAAAGAACCTAAAAAAAATTTGGTACCATTTCACAACTATTGAATAGATGTGGATTCTTGGTATGTAGTACAATAAATAACACATAGTAATATTAATAATGCTTATTGCTTGATATGTTCAAACAGCATAAAAGTGAACTCTGTGTCTCTTTGCTAAATAATATTAAGAAAATGCATTTATTCCTCTTTAAAGTTGATCATTTATTTAACACAGTCATAAAATGCATTATTTTTTATTCACCAATCTAAAGAAATTAAAATGATGAAATTATTATTTTTAATTAGTATTCAAACTTTTTTATTGAGCATATCTTCTGGGCTCATTTTCTTAACTCTGTCTAGAGTAATAGATTAGGGTCTGCAGACAACAATGACTTTTATTACCCTCAAAATTCTAGAGATAAGCTTAGATAAAAGCTTCTTAAATTGTGGATCATGACTTCATAATTGAATGTGGGGTTGTGAAAAATTTAGCAACAGTAAAAGATTTTGGAATGCAATAACCAAAAATTAATTCAAAATCCAACATGTGATTCTGAAGTGTTTCTGGCAGTACTTGCCCATGTTGTATCTCATGACTTCATTGCACATGCAACATGTGCACTTTGCACAAAGGCTGCCAGAAACACCGCAGCTCAGATTCAAGACAGGGTGGTATAAAAATTTCTCAGGCGAAAAGGTGTCACAAGTGGAAAAAGTTTAAGAAGCTCTGGCCTAGATGACCTAGAGAGTCATTTCTCATATGATAATAATCATAAAATCACAGTAATCATATCATAATCATAATGTAATAATAGATTCATAAAATCAACCCTCATTCTATAAGTATCTATAACATAAATATAGTTCTCAAGAGTTATTTTTTCTTGTTACCTTTTTATGTTTTTCTTGTGTTCTGTGTTTGTAGATCAAATTTTTTGTTCAGTTCTGGTCTTTTCAGTAGAAATAGGTGAAATTCTCCTATATCATTGAATGACCATCTTCTTCCCTGGAAGATAATGCTCATTCTAGCTGGGTAACTTATTCTTGGCTGTAATCCAAGTTCCTTTGCCCTTCCGAATATCTGATTCCAGGCCTTTCGATCCTTCAAAGTAGAAGCTGCTAGGTCCTGTGTGATATTTAAATTGTTTCTTTCTGGCTTCTTGTAATATCTTTTCCTTGGTATGATAGTTCTGGAATTTAGCCATGATATTTCTGGGGGACTTAATTTTTGGGTTTCTTTCAGGAGGTGATCGGTGGATTGTTTCAAGGAGTGTTTTGCCTTCTGGGTGTAAAATATCAGGGCAGTTTTCTTTTATGATTTCCTGGAATATAGTGTCCAGGTTCTTTTTTTCATCATGGCTTTCAGGAAGCCCTATAATCCTTAGATTGTCTCTCCTAGATCTATTTTCTAGGTCAGTTGTTTTTCCTAGGAGATATTTCATGTTTTTCTCTATCTTTTCATTTTTTTGTTTTTGTTCAACTGATTCTTGAAGTCTTGATGAGTCATTAATTTCCAATTGTTCGATTCTAATTTTTAATGTCTTATTTTCTTCAGTTACTGTTTTTAGTTCCTCTTGCAATTGACCAATTACATTTTTTTGTTCATTGCATTCTTTTTCCATTTTTTCTATTTTATTTTGCAGTGATCTCATTTCGTTTCCCCATGTTTCTTCTAACTCTCTTTTAAGATTTTTTATGCAATCTTCAAAGAAAGCCTTGTGACATGGAGACCAATTTATGTCTCTCTTTGGGGGTTTTTCTGGAGTTGCTTTACCTTTAGGGGCCTCAGGATTTGAGGTCTGTTCTTCCCTCTCTCCATAAAAGTTGTCTATGGTGAGAGCTCTTTTTGGTTTTTTATTCATTTTTTTTTAAAGGTGTGAAGTCTGTTTAGGGCAAAGGTGGGACAGCTGCTTTAATTTGCCCTGGGGCAGTTCTGCTGATTGAGTTATTTCAGGAACTGGGCAGTTCTGCTGATTGAATTATGTCAGGGGCTGAGCAGTTCTGCTTTAGTTCACCCTGGGCAGTTCTGCTGATTGAATTATTTCAGGTACTGGGCAGCTCCGCTGATTGAATTATTTCTGGTGCTTATCAGTCCTGTTGTTTGATTGATTGCTTTAAGGTGCTGTGTAATGGCAGCTAGGTCCGATGCTCATCAGGGGTTCAGTGGTTCACAATCTATCCCCCTCAAAAGGCAGACCCTCCAAACCACCTGCCCACAATCAGGACAAATTGTTCCAAGAGGCTTACAGAAGACTCCCAGGTGTGTGAAAAGCACAACGCTCCCACTCCTGTTCTGACTCCTGTTCCAGCTCCCTGCTCCAGCTCCCTGTCCCGGTCTCCCTGTGCTGCAGTCTGGGTTCAGTAGGCCACCCCCTGCCCAATTAAAACAGACCTGTTTTGAGGTTCTTCCAGAGTATCTTCTTCTAGAATCGTGTTGTTCTCCAGATATTGTGGATTTTTTTGCTTCAGAATCAGTCTAGAGGCTTCATATGTTGTTGGTTTGAGGGGAGGTTAGAGGAGGTTACAGAGACTCCTGTCTGATCTCCGCCACCATGGCTCCACACCGAGAGTCATTTCTCTTAAGCTTTCAGTAGTATGCTTCCCATTAACTATCAAATCAATAATACTTAATTAACTTTTAGAGAGTTTACTTAGATGGCATAACCCAATAGTTGGTACAAAAGCACAGCTCCTAGAACATATATAAATTATTATTGTTATTAAAGATCTATGAAATACAAATTCCAACTAGTTGTAACTTGATACATTCTGCACTTTCTCAAGTAGGTTTTGGTAGTAAATGTTTTTCAGTCTAGTACCTTTTTTTTTTCTATTAGATAGAAATAACAATAATAATTGCTTTCTAATTAATGTCCAAGATTTTTACCTTCCTGAAGAGGGCAAACAATTCCATTCACTTTGAGAACTGTCTTGCCTTAATGTGATATTTATTTCTCTGGGATGCTTTACAATTCCACAAATTAATCAGCAAAACATTGATTTAGCACTTGCTATGGAGCCAGACACTGTGCTGCATGCTAGGGAAACCAAGGGAAAAGCAAAACAAATAAATGAAACAAAAGACACACAAGCACTGAACTCCATTTTACTGAGTAGAGATACAGATACACATTTACTTATATAGTAGATAAGCTTGCCTTAAAGGGGCAGTCATGGCTGGAGTTGGGGGTGGAGTACTAGGAAAGGTATGAAGAAACAAGGGTTTATAAACTACTTTGATGATTAGGCAAAGCATCCAGAGTATATTCTGTTTTCAATAACCAACAAAAAAGGTAGTCTACACATTGAGGCATAATTAGTGACAAGTAATGATTTTTTCCCCTCCGACAAAGCCGTTGATTCCTCTTTTAACCACAAACTGCTCACTTTGTCTTTATTCCCTTGTCTAGTTTATTATTTATACAATGTATGTAATAGTTACCTCGGAGGGTTGTAGAGATAATTAATTAATTAACATTTCCAAATTGCTTTGAAATTCTTGCATGAAAAGAACTGTGCCTGCAAATTATTATTTTATCATCATCATCATCATCATCATCATCATCATCATCATCATCGTAATCATCACTTTGATAAGTAAGCTATTTCTTAACTGACCCAAGGCATTCTCTAAGGGGTGAATCATGATTATTCTTTCAGAATCTGACACTTTTTTCTCCATCATCTTCTCATGGCTTTGTGGCCATTTGGAAATCTAAACAACTGAACCCAGTTTAAGGCATACATAGCAGTTGAAATATCTCTTTCCTACCAGTACAAATATTTTAATTCTATTTCAAGCAGAGGAAGTTTTAAACAAAATCAAATCCACTTGACTTGCTTTTGAACCCTCTGAATGTCCTTTACTGACTGAGTGATTTTCCCAGCAAGCCATTTCATTCTTCTTATTTTATTGGACAAGAATGAAGTCAAAGGAATTTCAGAAATAAAGTCAGTGTCTGAGGAAGTCAGAAAACAAGGGAGGATTTGAATTTAAAGCTCTAGTATCACTCTGTGGATAGATAAACAAAACTGTGTCTGTGTCTATATTCATAAACCCATTTACCAATTGATAAAGGTTGAACTCAGCCAATGAATTCATAGTTTTGAAAACAATTTGTTCATAACTGGTTAAGGATTAATGAAATAAAGTGACTATCTTCAAAATGGTCATTTAAATCCAGCTATTCTTTTATAAATTTATTTTTTAACATTCTTTTCTTTTTTGTATTTTTCTACATTTTACATTTTCTTCCTCCCATTCCCAGACTTCCATTGAGAAAGCAAGCAATGTGATAATAATTATACATGTGAAACCATGCAAAGCATATTTCCAAATAAGCTATATATTTTTAAAAAGTAAGAAAACAATGTGAGAAACTTCAATTTGCATTCAGAATTTATCAGTTCTCTCTCCAAAAATGGATAATGTGTTTTCATCATGAATTCTCTGGAATTGTCTTGGATTATTATATTGATCAGAGTAGCCAAGTGTTTCAAAGCTAATCATCACTACAACATTGCTATTACTATGCACAATAATCTTCTGGTTCTTCTCAATTCAATTTGCATCAATTTATGTGGTCTTGCCATGTGTTTCCTGAAACCATTATTCTTGCCATTTCTTATAGAGCAGTAATATTCCAATATAATTGTATGCCATGACTTGTTCTATTATTCCCCAAACTGATGAGTATCCCCCTCAATTCCAATGCTTTGCCATTAGAAGAGTTGCTAAAATAAATATTTTATTATATTCTTTATATATAGGTCCTTTTCTTTTTGTTTTCATCTCTTTGGTTTATAGACATTGTAATAGTATTCCTGGGCCAAAGAGTATCCAGAATTTTATAGCTTTTTGGCCCTGGTTTCAAATTGTTCTCCAGAATGGTTGGACCAGTTCACTATTCCTCCAGCAGTTTTTTAGTTTATCTATTTCCTATTCTACACTCCAGGATTTGCCATTTATAGTAGGTATGAGGAAGTATCTAAGATTTGTTTCAATTTGCATTTCTTTAATGGATAGATATTTAGAGCACTTTTTCATGTGACTTGATATAGTTGATTTTTTTTTTCTTCTGTAAACTGCCTGTTTATATATTTTGACCATTTATCTTTTGGAGGGTGGCTCATTTCTATAAATTTGACTTAGTCCTAGAGTTAGCAAAATTTTTAAAAATGAGTTTTTATTAGAGAAATTTACTGTAATTTATTATGTTACTTCATTGTCTATAATACCTTTTAGCAAAATGGAATCCCAGATTCTCTCTTTTAATTAGGTTGATTTTTGTTCTTGTTTTGTTTGAGATCATCATTGCTACTCCTGTCTTTTTTACTTCATCTAAACCTTAAGAGATTCTGTTACAGTTCCTAAGTTTAAATTCCATGTGAATTTTTCTGTTTCAAGTATGTCTCTTTCAGCAATATATTGTTGGATTCTAGTTTTTAATCCATTCTGCTAACCAATTCCATTTTATCTCATTTATGTTACAAACACAATTACTGTGTATCTCCCTTCATCTAATTTTCTTCTGTTTATTCCTCTTTCTCTCTGTTTATTCTGTCTTTCTTCAAAAGTCTATTTTGCCTCAAACCACTGCAGGCCCTCAATTTGTCTTCTCTTTTATGTCATTCTTCTTCTCTTATTTTTTCTCCTCCTATTTCAATATTGGATAAATTATATTTCTATTCATATCTGAGTATGTATATATATGTATATATATATATATTCTTCCTTCTTTGAGCCAATTTCAATGAAAGTGAGGTTCAAGCATTGTCTTCTACTACCTTCCATTTTCACCTCCATTTTAAAAGCTCATTCAGGTATTCTTCTTTATGTAAAAAATTTTCCACATTTTTAATTCTCTCTTTCCCCTCCTCTGAGTGTATTCCTCTTTCTCACCATTTGGAGATCATACAACATAATCAACTTATATCCATATCTTTTTTCTAACTCTCCTATTAATGATATATTTCTTAGGAATTATAATTATCATCATTCCATATTTGAATGATAATAATTGGTTTCAATAATAATTGATTTTAAGGAATAATTTTCTTCAGAAAGATTTTGTATCTCTCTCTTTTTTATTTAGCCAATTCTGCTTTTAAAAAAGTTATTCCCTTTAGTGTATCTTTGTGCTTCTTTTACCATTTAACCAATTTTTATTTTTAAGACATTGTTTTCTTCAGTATTTTTGCACCTTTTTTACCAAGCTGTTCATTCTTTTTTTTTTTAATTAAAGCTTTTTATCTTTCAAAACATATGTGTGGACAATTCTTCAACATTAGCAAGAGCTTGTGTTCTAATTTTCTCCCCTTTCTACCACCTCTTCTCCTAGATGGCAAGTAGTCCAATATATGTTAAACATGGTAGAAATATATGTTAAATCCAACACATGCATACACATTTATACAATTATCTTTCCACACAAGAAAAATAAAATCAAACCAGAAAAAAATGAGAAGCAAAATAAAATTCAAGCAAACAACAACAAAAAGAGTGAAAATTCTATGTTGGGAACCACACTCAGTTCCCACAGTCCTCTCTCTGGGTATAGATGGCTCTCTTCATCACTGAATGATTGGAACTGGTTTGAATCATCTCATTGTTGAAGAGAGCCACGTTCATCAGAATTGATCATCATATAATCTTATTGTTGCTATGTATAATGATCTCCTTGTTCTGCTCATTTCACTTAGCATCAGTTCATGTAAGTTTCTCCATGCCTCTCTGAAATCATTATTTTGTTTTTTTTACAGAACAATAATATTCCATAACATTCATATACCATAACTCACCCAGCCATTCTCCAATAGATGGGCATCCATTCAGTTTCCAGTTTCTTGCCTCTACAAAAAGAGCTGCCACAAATATTTTTGCACATGTGAATCCCTTTCTCTCTTTTAAGATATCTTTGGGATATAAGCACAGCAGAAACATTGCTGGGTCAAAGGGTATGTACAGTTTGATAACTCTTTGGGCATAGTTCCAAATTGATCTCCAGAATGGTTAGATCTGTTCACAGTTCCACCTACAATGTATTAGTGCCCCCGTTTTCCCACATACTCTCCAACATTTGTCATTATCTTTTGCTATTATCTTAGTCAATTTGAGAGGTGTATAGTGGTATCTCATAGTTGTCTTAATTTGCATTTCTCTGGTCAATAGTGATTTAGAGCACCTTTTCATGTGACTAGAAATAATTTCAATTAATTCATTTGAAAATTGTGCATATCTTTTGACCATTTATCAGTTGGAGAATGGCTTGAATTCTTATAAATTTGAGTCAATTCTCTAAATATTTTAGAAATGAGGACTTTATCAGAACCTTTGAATGTAAAAATGTTTCTGCAGTTTATTGCTTCCCTTCTAATCTTGTTTGCATTAGTTTTGTTTGTAAAAAACCTTTTTAACTTAATATAATCAAAATTATAATGATTTCCAGTTCTTCTTTAGTCACAAATTCCTTCCTCCTCCTAAGATCTGAGAGGTAAACTATATTATGTTCTTCTAATTTGTGCATAATATCATTGTTTATGTCCAGATCATGAGCCCATTTTGACCTTATCTTGATATACAGTGTTGGGTGTGGATCAATCAAGCTGTTCATTCAGTTTAAAACAAATTTCTTGCATCATTCTCATTTTTTTTCATAATTTTTCCTCTATTACTCATCTCTCTAAGTCTCCAAAAAATCTTGTTGGGTTTGGGTCCAATTAGCATTTTTCTTTGAGGCTTTTTTGGCAGATGTTTTCATATTGTTTCTTTTTTCTCATTTTATGTTTTAGTCTTCTCTGCCACAATTGTAGCTTTAAATTATTTTTGTTGTTTACTAATTTTCCTATTCTAATTCTTGATTTTGAACTTTATGTTAAAATTGGAGTTTTCAGCTGAAAACTGAAACCCCCAGTTGGGGATAGGGTGTCATAATTCCAAGTTTCATGCTTGTTTTCAGAGCTAGTTATGGAATCTACAAGTGTATCTTGTAGCTACCAAGGTGATATGATCCCAGAAGAGTTATGATCACTACTTCCTTTTGATTAGTCACATTAGTACTGCTCTCTACCTTGGAACAGCCACCCAGAACTGTGAATGGGCAATATACTTGCCAATTAGCACCAGTTGTACCCAGTGACAGTAAAGGGGCCCCTGTAATCTTTTTTCTGACCAATTGTCTGACATCCTTTAATTCATGTGCTGCGAGTTACCAAAGCTCCTGCTGTTTTCTCCATGTGCACTCCAGGCCAGGGACCACCTGGATGTTACAAATTTCTCCTGCCCATCTCAATTTTGTTAGTCCAGAAAAAAATTTGTTCTGATCTTTTGTTAATTCTGTTGCTTCAACATGTGATTTGAAGCATTATTTAAAGTTATTTAGAGGGGAATGTTGACTAAATTCAGTTAAGTTACTACTTCTACCATCATCTTGGCTCCACCCATTTAATTCAGCTATTCCTAATACTTAATTTTCTTTTCTTTTATTTATTTCTTGCTCATTTCTTTTTTCTTCTCCTTATTATCTTAGCTTGGAATATAACACAGCCATGGGATGTGAAAAGGGGAGTATGGGCAGTAATGAGTCAAGAGGATGCTGTAGTTGAATGAAGTGTGTAATCATATGACCCAGAAACTTAAAAGAAACAGCTCATTTTATGACCCTCAGATTGATTGAAAACATAACCTTAGGGGTCATGTCATAGCCCTCAATTTAGCAGTTTATTTATTTACATCAGCAAATATTGTCTTGTAATGACTTAAAGTATTTCTGATATTATTTTGAATTTAATCTTGTTTAATTCTCCATGTCTCATCTCAGATACCTCTCAGCTGTATGACCCTGGTTAAGTCACTGAAGATTGTTTGCCACTGTTTTCTCATCTGTAAAATGAGTTGGAAAAGGAAATGGCAAAACACTCTGGTATCTTTGCTAAGAAAATGCCAAATGAGGTCACAGAGAGTGGCACATGACTTGAAAGAACTCAACAACAATAACAATCTCTTACAGCATAGTACTTTGCACAGAATAGAAATATGATGAATATTTATTTCACAAAGTAAAAAAAATCAGAATTTGAAACTTGGAAGAGACCATAATAAGTATCTAATCCAACTTATATGTGAAAATTACACCTCCTATAATATACTTGACAAGCAGTTGTCCAGCTTCTCAGTGAAGATTGTTAAAGGGCAGCTTCAATAATCTCTTCCACAAGGACTATAGATATTTTTATAGAATCTTTAAGAATCAATAGTATAGGGGCAGCTAGATAGTACAGTGGATGAAGCATTGATCCTGGAGTCAGAAGGTCCTGAATTCAAATCTGGCCTTAGACACTTAACACTTACTAGCTGTGTGACCTCAGGTAAGTCATTTAACCCCAATTGCCTTTCCAAAAACAAACAAAAAAAGACAAAGAATAATCAATAATAAATTAGCCAATTACATTTTAAACCTCATTCTTTGGGAAGTTTGGGAAAAGAATGAGAGTTAAGTTGTAATTATGGAGAGACTCAAGTGTGGTGGCTGAAGAGAGAACAAAGAAAAATGACTATGAGAATTTATTTCCTGAAACAGTTTATCTTTTCAACAACTGTGAAAAGAGTTCTTGAGAAAACATTTTAATAAGTATCTTGAGGGGACAAACTAATGGAACTATTTCCCCAGAACTGAGGAAAAAACAACATTTATAGGGAGGGTTAATAATAACTCTAAGTAACAGAACAATTATTATGTTGAGTTTTCTCTTCTGCAATTTAAGGATCTCTACTTTTTTTAGACCAAATCTTATATCACACAAAATTGAGGTCCTTCTCCATTCTGATGAACCTCCCCTAAATCATCTCTAGCTTCTTAATGTTTTTCATAAATTTGGATACTCAAAGTCAAAACTGAACAAGATTTTCAGTATGGTCTAATAAGGGAAGAATACACAAGAACTCCAAGCTCTTTTACAAACCAATTGTGATGCTCCTATGCTTTTCCCTCTTTTTTTTTTTTTTTGTTTTTTACTCATGTTTGGAGCTTTGCACTTAGTTCAATTGCATTTCATATTAATAAATTCATCCTCTTGCCTCTAAGGATCTTTTTGGATCTTGTCTCATACAGTGTACTGTGGTTGATTTAGCTTTTTTTTCCCCAACCAATCTGTGTTCAGACATTGCTTGATCTCACATAAATTGATAACTGAAAGGGATTTTAGAGACATTCAATTCAAACCTTTCATTATATAGATGAATACATTGAGATTTGTGAGATGAAGTGATTTGCCCAAAGTCACCCAGTGAAAAACCAGTTTGACATTCCACTTCTCCATAATGGACTTTATATTAATTTTATTCCCATCTTTGCTTGTGCTAAATTTTAAAAGTTAAAAACAATCACACAAAAATGCTAGGATTTTTCTTTGTGTTCTTTCTTCAAATTCAGAGGCCCTTCAAGGACCTGAGCCTATTATTGATGCCATGGGAACTTTGACTTATTCATTTTCTGACCTGGGCTGATTCAATATAAGTAGTGTCTTCCACCTTCCACAACACTTCCTCTGCTCTTGGCTCACTATATTGATGCTATGCTAAGTCTGGACATCCAATCAACATAGTGCACTGAAGCCTGAAACTCCAAAATACAGCAGTTTCAGCCTTGCCAATAGTTGGCATTACAAATATATATCATCTGTTTGCTTACATTGTGTTTCCTTTATCTGATATATCGTTTGTGTAGATAAGATTTTTCTTGCACACCAATGATAAGTTTGGAAATATGTATACATATATTCGATTTGCCAATATTTTAACATAATTAACACGTAGTGGATATCCTGCCATCTAGGGGAGGGGTGGGGAGTTGGGGGGAAAATTTGTAACGGAAAGCTATGTAAGGGTTATTGTTGAAGAATTACCCACACATATGTTATGCAAATAAAATAAAAAATTAAAAAAAAAAACAAAAAAAAAACAAAAAAAACAAATATATATCATCATGCCTTAGAAAAAGTGATGACTTTTTGAAAAATTTTTAAAAAAATAACTATTTCTACTTCTCCTTCTCCTCTTCCTCTTCCTCTTTCTTTTTCTTCTCCTTTTTCTTCTTCTTTCTTCTTTCTTTTTTCTCTCCTTCTTCTCACTATCTGAGGCACTATAAATAGGAATTCCTTATAGCCCCAGGAGTTGACAGTCTAAACAGTAACATAGAAAACCAATAAAGCACAGATGAAGAATAAAATAAGAATTTATCTATTCATAACTAGCTAGCAAATTATTACTATAAAGCATATCAGCCGTATATTCACTTTGACATAGTGAACAAAAAAGCTGAGTATTTGGAATGCAAAATAATGGGATATGAAGGCACTGGAACTCCAATTATTAGCAACTCATGCCCAGTGAAGCACCATCTGTGAAATGGATGGAGGCTTTCTGGGAGAAGTGAGCTTTCAAAAACCATTTGAATGATTACAGTGGAATAGCTTGGCAGATGAGATAAGACCACAGAGAAAATGAAAGATCAACCCATGCATAGGCATGACTTCCAAGTTCATGAGCTGCCATGTCTGTGTACATAAGCATTATTAGAGAGGTAGTATAATGGTAAAAATAGTAGATCAGTCAGAATCAGAAAGACCAAGGTTCAAATCTAAATTTTCTAATAACATCTATGAACAAGTTACTTGTGGATAAGTACCCTCAGGCAATTCTTTAAAATGATGAACTTCTTATTGTTCAGTGAGAAACAACCAGCAAGATGATTTTAGAGAGGCCTGGAGAGACTTACATGGACTGATGCTGAGTGAAAGGAGCAGAACCAGGAGATCATTATACAAGGCAACAAAAATACTATATGATGATCAATTCTGATGGACATGGCTCTCTTCAACAATGAAATGTTTCAAACCAGTTCAAATTGTTCAGTGAAGAAAACCATATACACCCTGAGAGAGGGATATGAAATGTGGACCACAGCATAGCATTTTCATGCTCTCTATTGATGATTGCTTGCATTGTGTTTCCTTTCTCTGATTTTTTTTTCTTGTAGATACTATTTTTCTTGCACAACAATGATAAGTGTGGAAATATATATATATACATCTATTCCATTTGTCAAGTATTTTAATATAATTAACATGCAGTGGATTTCCCGCCATCTAGGGGAGGGGTGGGGAGTAGGGGGGGAAAATTTGTAACAGAAAGCTTTGTAAGGGTTAATGTTGAAGAATTACCCATACATATGTTTAGCAAATAAAAAATTTTAATAAAAAACAATAAAAAATTAAAAATTAAAAAAAATAAAATGAACTTCTACATCTATAGAGGAAGTTTCCCCACCAGCAGTTACTCACATAGATGAAATCACAGTTAGATCTCCATCCCTCTCAAAATATAGAATTTTGACAGCACACTTTGTTATTTTTCTTCATGTGACTTCCAGATTTATAGTGCTAACACCCTAGGAAATCATGATAAAAAATGTCAACAAACATTAATTTTAATATAATCACAATGCAATAATATGCTTTAAAAAGGGGTGAGGAGATTAAGGAGTCAATTGCCTTGCAATATAGTCAGGGAAGAAAAAAAGATTTGTAGAAAATTTAGTGCAATAAATTTCCAAGTAATATTTAGCTTTTAAAATTTAAAATTAAATTAATTTAAACTTTTGCTTTCACTTCCAAATTCTCTCCCTCCATTCTATCTTTCCCTTACCTATTGAGAAGATAAGATCCATTGTACATATGAAGTCATGCAAAACATTTTTCTATGTTAGTCATTTTGCAAAAGAAGAGAAAAGAAAGAAAAAGAAAAAAAGAAAAGAAAATAAGCTTCCATTTACACTATTGAGAATTTATCAGTCCTCTTTCTCTAGAGGTTATTTTTCAGCATGAGTCTTTTGGAATTGTCCCAGGTCATTGTATTGATCACAGTACTTAAATCTTTCAAAATCTATTGTCATTAGATTGTGGACTGTGGTACTGTGGGCAATATTTTCCTAACAAATTAATATTTTGAAATACTCTGACAGATAATTTTTTAAAAGTTGGCAAAATTTCACTGTTGCACTTTGATTGAATATATTGCCATTTTATTCTCCACCTATTTTGTTGTTGTTAAGGCTAGCATATGATTTCCCAATTTTTAAAAATTCTTTCTGCTTTGGAGATCCTGATGAAAAAACTCAGTAGGAAGAATACCATTTATATCTGTTGCCAATTTTAAAAAGCATTGTACCCCCTTGAAACTTCTCACTAGCTGTAGAATACATGTTAAGAATTGATTTTAAAGTGCATATTAATAAATTAACTGGCCACCCACTTATTTTTTTTCTTCTTTTTAAGAACAAATTGCTAGCTAGAAGTTCCCAAGCATTTGAACCTTAAATACTAGGATTAATGGACTTAATAATATAAACCTTTCAGTAATTATCTGATCTTATATCCATAATTTCCCTCTTGTTGTAAAAGACCTGATATTGAGTTTCCCTTGCTGCTATAGGAGGGAAAAAAGAGAGAGAAGTTTCAGACCACCCATAAAGAATAGTTTTTCTCTGGTATTTAGGGATATTCCCACATTTGATGATAAAAACAGAAAATAATTGAAGTCCATTTTTGTATGTGTCCAAAATGAAAGATACAAATTCCTTTTTACAAAATAACTGGATTATCTTGTCAGCTGAAGTATAACGTATTCATATATATATTACATGTGAATGATGTGTATGTGTGAACAGCATTCTAGAAATTCTGCATTTTTAGTATGCATCATTTTTAGATATAACTCATGTATATAGTTAGCATTAATTTCTCTATAAATTGGAGAGAATTAAAGATGTAGGTACCCAACTCTTCCCAGAAAGAAAAATATGTAAATATAAAATGTAAAAAAGTGTGTAAATAAAATATAATTCTGTTCTTTTTTTCTTTGTATTAAATGGCACATATAGGGGGATCTGCTAAGATAGTGATTATTTCAATGGGTTTTTTTTTTCCAAAATTGCAAGCAAAATTCATACAGTGGAAATTTGCAATAGAACAAAAATAGGAAAGGAGAAAATTAGGGTAATTGTCCCTTTCATAGTCTTGAGACACATAAAACATCAAGGACAGCTATTGCAATCCATCTATAGCCTGAGGTTCAAATGTTAAAGGGACTTACCTATGATCTCATAGTTAATAAATGTCAGAATTTGGCTTTAAACAAATATTCCCATAACTCCAAGGCCTACAATCTATACTATCTATATAATCTATATACAGGATCCCTCTCAAACTTTGAGCCAAGCAAACTATTTTTTTAAATGACTTGGCTCAAACTCAGTGATTAACTTCAAACTTTGAAATTTTTATTTTTATAACATGTTATATGGGGGAAGAAGTTTGGAAGAGGCATTGGGAAGATCAGACCTGTGATTACATCATTGTAGAGAGCATTTTGTTTGTAAATTCCTTTTAGGGAAACAATTATAAAAGATCTTAAAACTTTGGTCAAAGCAATGACCAATCATGACTTCAAGAGACTGATGATGAAACCTTGCTCTGTCCCTATGAAGACAGATAATATAGACTAAAAGCATTGGAGTGAATGTTCACTCTTAACTATAATGTATTGATTCATTTTCTATGAAAGAATTACTAGGGGATAGTAATGGAGGGCAAAGTGGATTCCTGGCTAGTAATAGTTATAGGTAAAAAAATTCTTTGAAATTAATTTCACTAAAAATAGTTACTAAAATGTTTAGGTGTTTAAACTGATGTTCAACATTAGTTTTTTAATATTTTAAAAATTAGCTATAAAATGATAATATTAATAAATGACAATAATACATTTGCTTCTTATCTTAGGCACTAAGTAATAACTATCTCTTTATCATTTGGTTTGGGGATAATTTAATGATCACTGAACAATGGAAGAGGAAAGAGTGAATTATTCAAGTTGTTTGATATCCAAATCATAAAACAAAATATCTTTTTTGAAGACAAATAGTGCTGTATAAGAAATTCCAGAAAACTGTAAATTTAAAAGGTGAATGGAGATGGTT
The DNA here is from genome assembly GCA_023553655.1 of Myrmecobius fasciatus. Lineage (NCBI taxonomy): Eukaryota > Metazoa > Chordata > Mammalia > Dasyuromorphia > Myrmecobiidae > Myrmecobius > Myrmecobius fasciatus. Next base: position 21,100 of record JAJPUD010008651.1, on the reverse strand, counting down.
TAGGCCTTAAGACAGTATTCTATGAAATATTTCTAGCACTGCAGGAATTCAAGGTGATTTGTTGAAATTATGGAAAAATGGATGCTAGTATATTTTCTACTCTCACCCACAATTTATTCTCTACTTTTAAAAAATAGTTGTATCATTTTGGTACTCAAATATCATTCCATTTTAAAGAAGTGCATCCAGCAGTATTCTGGCAAATGTTTAACAATCAGTCTTCCGAAAATATATATTAATAGACTTTTAAGTTTAATCTGAATTATTGACACTTTCTTATATGTAGACAATCAACAAAACACCAAATGAAGCCTTGATTTGCAGTATTTGCCAATTTCCAAGGTATAAATGCTTACACTAGAAATTTAACAATTGATTCTCATGAGTTATTCAAGTTGGCTCCACTACACCCCTGAGATCAGCAAGATTTCTGCTGGCTGGAATGCAGCAACAGCATTGATTGCTTTTTGCCACATTCCATCCCATACACCTCATTAAAGTCCTTCCCAGATGCCTCATTGTGGTGTAGACGTGACCCAGGATTCTTGAAAGCTATACTGACATAGCAGAAACTCTGACAAATGGAGAAGTCTTCAAGCATGAGGATAATGACTATACATGTATCTACTAGATGGGGAACAAACCAAGTTAATCCAGGGAAATTTATTATCAGAAAGATGAGGACCAAAATAGCTAAGTCTAGAGGATTTGTTATCAAAAGAATGGTCACAAGGAAATCGACTTTTTTTTTCAACATAGCAAATCAAAAAGAGCAATCTATTGAGGTGTAGAAAAGCTTCAATATGAGTCAGTGGAGACATTCCAGGTCTTTTGACGTACTTAAGAAATATAATTTTTTCATTGTTGCTCATAGAATAACACATCATGCTTGAAAAAAATCTTCCATCTAAAGATATCAAAGCACTTTATAGATACTCACTCGTAGCATCCTTCTTCAAATCTAGGTGTCATGAGCTCTGGTATTTGGCATCAGAAACACGAGTTCAAATCCTGCTTCTTCTACTTACATGCTATATGACAATCAGAAAGTCACATGCCCACTTGGAACTTCAGTTTTCTCGTACATAAAATGGGCACCATAAGATATGTAACTACAATTATTCAGGTGCCAAACTCCTGAGAGTTGATAGTTAAATTTTCAGTGTGAGCATTTATACCTTGGAAACTGGCAATCTGTACAAATCAGGACTTGATTTATTGTTTTGCTGATTACTTAAGAAAGTAGTTGAGTGAAATGGTAATAATGCAGATGAAATTAAGTATGTCATATGTATATATGGATACATATATATACTTACATATATGTAGATGCATGTATCTGTGTGTATATGTAGATCTAGTTGTTTAGTATTTATTACCACTGTCTGCAACCTTTTAGTAAAGTCACTGGGACTAAATTGGATAATAGTCATCCCAACAAAGTGCCAATTGCCATGCTTATATCATGCCCAAAAGTTCCAAACAAAGGCATAGTTGTCTTAGAAAACTCATCCTTGATCAACCATAGTTATAGAGCTAGAGAGTGTTCACTTTTCTTTCTGGCAACTTTTCATAGTTATAATTGTTATGTTCAATTATATAACACCTTTGGCTGAAAAAAAATCATCCACTCTATGCCACACAAGTAGCAGATATAACTGCCTGAGGATGAAGGAACTAGAATCACCAAAGATATTAGGAAAAGGTGAGGATGACATTTTTGAACTATCAGAATCACAAAATTTGGGAGTTATAAAGGCAATTCAGCAGCCATTTCATCCAGCCTTTGTAATAAGGCTGCACTATGACATCCTGTTACTAGTTATCCAAGCCCAGCTTGAAGACTGATTGTTCTTCAAAGTGTTAGCTTTTCCCTTAATCCACATTTAGGCTTCAGTTCAATAAGGATTATTGAGCATGTCATATACATGAATCACTATAGTAAGAAATAAAGACAAAACTGAAAACAATCTCTGCCATCCAAAAATTTCCATTCTACTGGATATGAATGAGAAATACAGAAGGTAGGTATTGAACCTTTTGATTGAAAATCCATCAAGTTTTTTGTTTTGTATTATTTTATGTCGGGTCTAATGTTTCTTGCACCTAAGTGTAGAATAGGATCCCTTTAGGTTCTGGTATCAGCAAGCAGAGCTCTTTTTTATAGGTCAAGGTGCTTAACCTAATAGGGTCAATGAAATGGGCTTTTAAAAATATTCCAATAACTATAATGCACTAAAATTGTTTTCCTTTCCAATTCTATGTATCTTATTTTGTATTTAAAAAAGAAATTCTGAAAAGGAATTCATAGGCTTCAGCAAATGACCAAAAGGTCCCTGGTAGAAATTTAATTAAGACAGATCCATGTTTATTTTTCTGTGTAAAGCTGTTCAGTCTCTCTGACATTCATTTTCATAATCTTCATAATGGGGAAAACACTATCTACAATTAGTTCTCAATTAGCTTGAATAACAAATCCCATGAAGTGGTCACATTATTTGAATTTTTCATTGCATAATTCCATTGGGCTAGTACATTATATAAGATTTTACATATAACTAAAATGTCAGCTAATATGAATTTGAATAAAGATATCATTTCAAGGGAGACATTTATTGTGAATAGATAAGGATTTAATTCCTAGCCATCAATCTCTCCTGGTCTCTTCATGAGCTCAGTTGATGTAATTATAGAAAATAAGAAATAATTAAAGAGGAAAGAAGATTCTAATGTGCTAACAAGTGCAAAGCAATTTCTATGTCATGGTATCCTTTTACAAAGTGTGCATTTGGCAAAAATTTAAAATTAGTCATGCTCATGACAATCTTTAAAAAGTTAAGCTTAGTAACCCTGGAGACAGAGATAAAATGTATCTTTCGGAAATATGATCCTGTGTCTTTATCAGAAGATAAATTGGGACAAAGAAATTTTGTTACTGTCTCATATACTCATTGGTTATAGTGTTTTGTAGCAAAAGTATTCACTCAATAGGAAACAATGAATCCATCAGAGAACAGAACTATACACATATAGAGAGTTAGGATAAGAAAGTAGCTTCAAAGAGAATGCATTCTGGAAGCAGGAAAAAATATACTTGTGGATTCAGGAATTAACCTTGATGATCATTGGGTATCTAACTGTGGAACTAAACAGGTCCAGTTATAGATCAGGGAGAAAATAGTATTATGACACCATTAAAAAAGAAAGGATATTAGGACTTTGCAGTACAAAAGGAAAGAATATTCTTTCCCTATGTGTGTATCTTACTACTATTCTATCCTAAAGTTTGTAACCACTCTTTCCACTGACATTGGATGTATTGGTAGTTACTATGTAGAGGTACTACATAAGAATTTGAAAAAAACATTTACAAAAGCAATGTAAGGTGGAGAAGCCAGGGATGACCTCATGCAGAAGCAGGATTTAAGCTAAGTTTTGAAGAAATCCAAGGACTACAAAAAGCAAAGTTAAGGAAAGAGAACTTTCTAGAAATGAAGGATGACTACGGCAAAGACGCAGAGATGAGAATGTCATGTGTGAAGAATAGTAAGATCTGTATGATTGAAGAAGACTCAGAGAGGAATATTGTGTAATGAGGCTGGAAAGAATGCATGGGGCCTGATTATGAAGAGATTTAATGACAAAGAAAGAGTGTTTCTTTTTTGTTTTTATTCTAAAAGTAACAGGCACTGAATTTTATTGAACAGGAGAGTAACATGGTCAGTCACATAGTGAGTTTTAGGCAAATCACTTTGGCAGGTGAGTAGAAGTTGAATTGGAGTGGAGGCAGGGAAAAGAATTGAACTACTGAAATAGTCTATAAGATTCCTTTTTAATGAACAATAAAAAAAATTAGGCAAAGAGATAAAAACTAAGATCAGGAAAAATTTTCATTCTTCAGAATGGCAAAATAAGTCAAATCAGTAGATATTTTGTTTATAGTATTAGATTAAATGAAAATAATGTAATAAATGGTTTAATATGTTGGTATGGTGTAAAGGGGGAAAATGGCTGAATAATTGTTTCTTATTTCAACTAGTTATTAAAGATTCATATAACCTTAATTATAGGGGAATATTCAGAAGATAATTAAATCTATTGTCTGATTTTTATTTAACCCAGCCTGATTTCCTTGGATTCTTAGATTTTTAGGTCAGTGCTATTGGCCAGAACTTTTAAAAGTTAATTTTTCTTTCATTCATTAAACTCCTTTTTCCAATGCCTCATGACAGCATAACTAACACTGTATTCTCTAAGGCTTTACCATTGAAGTAGAAGTTCTTGTATGCCCTACCTATTTTACAGAATTTTGAATGTACCTCTAATAATGGATGTTGGGCATTTTGTTCAAGGATCAATATAAAAGTATCTAGATTGCACACTGGATAGATCTTTGGAAATGTAATCAAGAATATATGAGTTCAAATCTGGCCTCAGATACCACTACACACCTCTTAGATTGGCTAAGATGACAGAAACAGATAATGATGAGTGTTGGAGGGGGGTGTGGGAAAACTGGGACACTAATACATTGTTGGTGGAACTATGAATGGATCCAGCCATTCTGGAGAGCAATTTGGAACTATACTCAAAAAGTTAACAAACTGTGCATACCCTTTAATCCAGCAGTGTTTCTATTGGGCTTATATCCTTTTTGAACTGATTTTTCTTATGCAGCAAGAGAATTGTATAAATATACATATACATATTGATTTTAATATATGTTTTTAACATGTACAACATATATTGAATTGCTTGCCATCTAGGGGAGGGAGTGGGGGGAAGGAGGAGAAAATCTAAAACACAAGGCTATGCAAGGGTCAATGCTGAAAAATTATCCATGCATATGTTTTGAAAATAAAAAGCTTTAAAAAAAATCTTAGTTTTAGACACTAATTAGTTGTGTGACTATAGGCAAGTCACTTAATTTCTGTTTTCCTCACTTTCCTCATCTGTAAAATGAGAATAGCAACAGCATCTACATACCAGGTTTTTTGTGAACATCAGTTGAGATACAGCTCTTAGTATGATAGCTAAGTTCAATATGGCTCATGACCAGTTTGGCTGCAGAGTAATAAAATTTTCAGCCTCAGCTGCTCTCAGAGACCATTTGCCTACTTAAAGAGATCATAATCCATAGATTTAGAGTGAATACTCATACTCATGGCCCTTGAATTACTGTTGTATATATTTATTTTGTCCTATGGTACAGATGATGGAATATCACTGAGTAAGAAGGATCATTTAAAGAGATCTTCAATAAGCATTTCTTCTAAGCAAAAATCCTTTACCTTGGGGGACAAATGGAAACATGACTCAAAAAAATGATCCTTTAAAGGGAAACAGCTTTTTGAAGAATTGCCTCTCACTCAATATTAAAATTTCCTACAGCTGAATCTATGGATTCTTTTGCTTTTGCCTCTAATATTCCTGCCACCTCCAAACAGCTCCTTTCTTTCTTTCCCAAGTCTAGTTTCATTTCTGGCAGACCTACAGTAAAATATTCCATAGTGCTTATGAATTTTAGGAATGTAGTGGTGAACCACAGGATTCCCCCACCTCCAGCTCCCCCTTTCAGCTGCCAACTGCTTGACAGATTTTAATTAATGAAGAAAGTCCTTACCATTTCAAATTCTCTCTCTGCTCCTCTCTAGAGAATTCAGAAATAGAATTCTGAACCTTTGAGCTTGAGCCATTTCTGAGAAACCCATCAGTGAAAAATATTGATTGTTAGCAGATTCAGGTGAACAGAAGATGATGTGAACTCATTAGGAATAGGACACAGTAGTAGGGAGATAATTTACATAATGTGAGGAATAACAATATATATAATGGTACTGATTTTTTAAAAAGAGAAATGTAGCTGAACTTTTACATGCAAATGAGTGTATACCCTTAAAAACAGTCCCTGTAGGAGGCTATGCATTTTCCCCCAAAGTCACTAACATTGCTTCACATACTTTTAGAGACTTTGTTTTTAAAAACAACTTTGTTAGGAACCTATGCCATTTCTTTGAAGAGATGCATTGATGATCAGACTTCCTCCTATAGGGTTGAGTTTGCTGTACAAGAGTAGCCAAAAGGCATTTGGAGTTCAATCTGGTGAGTGAGAATGAGAAAAATGATCATACTGGGTGATATCAGTTTGGATCAAAAAGAAACTTATGAGTAAAATCTTAGGAACATGGACTTAGAGCTGAAAGGGGTCTCAAATATTATCTAATCCATCTTTCTTACTTTTTAGGTACTTTTTAAGGAACAATACCAGAGAGCTTTTTGAAGGTTACATCAAGCTATATCTGAGTCAAGTTAGATACTCTCATTCCAAATCTAATATTGTTTCAACTGAGCTATGCTGCCTCCTATGAGACTGATGTTCTTGTCTAGCTCATAAACTGGCTGTGAGGTAATTCCAAAATCAGACTTTCAAATATGTTTACAAAAATAATAGCATTGTTATACCAAGTCTCATTACTTTATAGTCACACTTCATTCTCTGAATGTCAGAGGGTATGGAGTAAAAATATCTCAGTTTAGAGCATTGTGAGGTTTATAAAGTGCTTTTCACACATCTGTCTCCTATGAGAAACTGGAGTGCAAGACTTCTTATTAACATTTTACAGTTTTATAATTATAGATTTATCAAAGCAAATAACTATTACCTACTACTAATATTTCATAAATGCCACTGCCATAAGGAATTTATAAAGCTTACTTAAGATTAATTCTTAGGCAGGAAACTAAAAATTAAAAGGTCATAGGTACTATTTAATCATTATTCATTTAGAAGTAAATAACTGGCCAAGATGGTAGCTTCTCAAAAAAAAAGATTTTAGTTTCTGGACCTTTATTTAAAATATAGGAATGATAGAATTCTAGCCAGTGATGGTGTACACCTAAGATCAGTTAGAATATATTTCTCTGATGACTTACAAATCTAACTAAAAAGACTTTAAATTGAAAAGGTAAGAAAAGAAAACTGACTACATATAGTCAACTAAATATACAACATATACTATAAATATACCACAAACTATATAAACTAGTTTCATTTTCAGAAGGATAGTAGCAGCTGAGCCACTCAGAAGTTCACAGAAGACAGAATCCCAAAGCAGAGACTGTGTAAAAAGATTTTTTGACCAGATGACTTCTCAAGTAGCTTCCAATTTCAAAATGACTAGTCAATTCAGTAAAAACAAATATTGTTTGAATTAAGGCATTTGTTTTTGTCTAAATAATGCCAAATAACTGGTTTGGCCTGATTTTCTATTTTTCCAACAGTAGTTTCAGTACCATGTACAACCAGCCTTGGTGAATGGCAATGTGGTCTATATTCTATTTGTCTCATGATTACAGGAAAGCATTAGATTTGAGCCTAGAGGGCAGAAAAGGTTCATTCTGCCTGACTTCTATGTTTCATAGTGCCACTGGATATGTGTCCAGCCAAGATAAAGAATGATTGACTCATGGGTTGCAACTAAGGGAGAACAAAAGAGGATCCTAGAAATGCAATACCTATGCATTGCCAAGAGGATCCATTTACAATCAATCAGTTGGCTCCATCAAGAATACACACAAGCAGTCATTTGGTTTTCTGGACAGAAAATATCTGGATGCCAAACTAGAATTTTGGCTGTCTTGAGCAGATGGTTTTGCAGTATAAGCTTAATCTTAAACTCATTCCTCCACACCCAAGGATCTCGTAGCCAATTATTGTAAGCATACTAATTGTAAGAAAGCTAGGAAATCAGCTAGACCTCCCTCAATTTATAGAAAAGGAAACAGACTCAGAATTGGAGAGTTGTTTACTAAAGATCAGAAGGCAAGTTTATAGATTGAGCCAAGTAAAATTACCCATATTTCTTGACTTTAGTTAAATTCTTTGTCCCATGAAAAATTATCAGAGAAAAAAATGTATTCATTCTTATACTCCTTATTTGCCTTTCCCCCATGAGGCCATTTGTATAATTTGGGGACTAAACACCAAGAACTAGGGACCAAGATCCATGCTTAAGTACTATAGCCATGTGCTGAGATCTAGTGAATATGTTGATAAGAATATCCGCCTACTGTTCTGATATAGATACTGGGAATCCACAATCTGATAACATGGTCTTTCATAGCTATAATTAAAGGGAGTAGTAACTCTTGTGGAGAAAGAACTCATATACTTTACCATCAATCACCAATGTCAATTACTGACCACATGTCACCATTATAAGATAAATCCAAGAGTCTGTGGAATAGTAGTGCCTTCCAGACCATTAGCTTAGCTCTTAGCACAGTCCTTATAGTTATCATCCAGGAAAACAATACTTGTAGAAAATGGGTTAATCATCTCCACCAACAGTTCTCCACTTGCCACTCACAAAGCAGGCAAAGTAGCTGAAGCAGCAAAGCATCCTGAGGGGAAAATAGGTGATATGTCAAATGATTACCTTCGTCTCAAACCCCACCACACTTTAGATCCTGGGGACAGCCCAAGATCTGAGTGTAAGCTCCCCAGGAATAACAGCTGGACCATTGATCCACCCCTCATAGTTGAGCATTCAGGAAAACAGTCTTTACAAAAATGTGATCTGGCAACTAGCTTAGCAACCCCTACCTCTTCAGCATTCACATTTTCTGAAGACAAGAAAAACAAATCCATACTATTTAAGTCGTTAGTATTGTCAATTATTCACACACATATGTAACATATTTTACATATGTACATATTTGTATTATGGCCTTCTCTAGGGCAAGGGAGGAAAGGAAAAAAGAAAAAAAAACATGATAACTTTATTATATATTTAAAAGGAATGGCAAGTTGTCCATAACAGATCTGCTGTTTCATGTACAATCATCCTTTCTTATTATACTATGTTATATAAATAATTGTTTTATTTCATAAATTAAAAATTAAATATTTTTAAGGGATTTGAATTATTTGAGAGCAAAGGTTTTTATTAGGAGCCAGAAGATTCAATAGATATGCCATAAAGTGATTGTGATATAGATAAAGGAGTTTAGTATATTTGGGTTTCCTCCTCTGGCATGTATTCCTCCTCTCCCTGTTAACTCTTTCAGAGCAGGAACTTTTTGTTTTTCTATTTGTATTTTTAGTGCTTTGTACATAGTATTTAATGGATGCTTTTTTCATCTATATATTGATTTATTTATATATTGGATTGTGTAAGAAATGTTATAGGAAGAACCAAAAGAATGGTAAGTAATTCACATTTGTATAGACCTTTATGACCTACATAACAACTTAGTCAGTGAAATTAATATCATTCTCATTGAACAGATGAGGAAACTGAATCATCAAGAGATTATGTAACTTGTTCAAACTCATCTAAATGATAAGGTAGAGCTGGGTCTTCTGACTTTAGAAAAAAGCTAACTTTTTAAAAAAAAGTCCTTTGCATGGGTCAGAAATTCAGATCCTCCAATTTCAGAGAGGCCTGGAGAGACTTACATAAACTGATGCTGAGTGAAATGAGCAGAAGCCGAAGATCATTATATACGGCAACAACAATACTATATGACGATCAATTTTGATGGACACGGCTCTCTTCAACAATGAAATGTTTCAAACCACTTCCAATTGTTCACTGTAGAAAACCAAATACACCCAGAGAGAGGAATGTGAAATGTGGACCACATCATAACGTCCTCATGCTCTCGATTGATGTTTGCTTACATTGTGTTTCCTTTATCTGATATGTCTTTTGTGTAGATATGTTTTTTCTTGCACAACAATGATAGATGTGGAGATATGTATTCATATATTCTATTTGTCAACTATTTTAACATAACTAACATGTAGTGGATATTCTGCCATCTAGGGGAGGGGTGGGGAATAGGGGGGAAAATGTGTAACAGAAAGCTATGTAAGGGTTAATGTTGAAGAATTACCCATACATATGTTTTGCAAATAAAATAAAATTTTTAAAAAATTTAAATAAAAAAAATTTAAATATTTTTTTTAATTTAAAAAAAGAAATTCAGATCCTCATTCATTTGTATGACAATTTGTGTGTAATATAACTATTGAATCCATTTTTTAATTGAATCCATTCAAGTTTTGTACCATATCAGTTCTGCCATCATTAATGTTTATATGCCTATAGTTATCTTATGGATAGTCTCATATTTATACTGAGTAAAATCCTAAGATTATGGACAGTTTTCTAGTACTATGCATCCCACATGACATCTGGGATCAATAAGCCAAATAAAATATAGCTGAATGATCTACTCACTGCCATTTATCCAAGCTAATTTGAATAGCATTTCTGGATCCTTGCTCCTCAAGGGAATGGGAAGAAAGAGTACAGTGACTTATATCACTATTTTTTCCATGTTCCATAGATCAGGATTTCTTAAATGTTTTCCACTCATGACTAATTTGCACTTGAGAAATTTTGTATATGACTCTGGGTATATTATCATATAAAATAGGTTTACAAATCAAACATTTACTGAAAATACATCATAATTTTGTAACCCCCACATTCAGTTTAAGAAGTTTTGCCATCAATTATTCCCATAGAAACATAGATAAGAAGCTTTTACTATTTCCACAAGGCTCAAACAAGATACCTGAGGCAAATATGTTTTGTCAAAGAGTGAGGGACTATATAATTGAGAGATATATGTCTTGTTGCAGTTTCACAACTTCTTCATTTGAAAAATGGTTAACATAATATCATTAAATGCTAGAAATAAAAATGATTTTAATAAATTTATTTAAGATTATAAACATAGAGAACCTATGTGGCTATATACTATGAAGGTCACAGCTCTAAACCCAGAAGGAGCTCCAGAGACCCTTTACTTTAGCATCTTCATTTTCCAGATGAGCAAGATTAAGGATTTTACCCAATTTCATGCAAATAGTAGGTACTAGAAGTAGTATTTGAATACAGGCTCCTTGACCTTAAATCTAGTGATCTTTCCATTGTACTATGATGTCTCTACAAATTGATGTTGAAAGTATAAGATAACATTTTTCTGAGCACATACTGACTTTCAGCAGTCAGCCAGGGGCCCTCTATAAATGGCAGATGAAATCAATCCAAACAATGGCAATAAATCTGTGCTTTGAGGTCAAGCAGGTCATAAGCTATGGAATAGTCAGTGAATTAAAGAATCAGAGCCAAAACCCAGACTTAAAGTTTATCCTGGGCACTGTTTGATCTGTGACCAACTTGGTCACAGATATCAATTACAAGAAATTGTCTTAGATAGGCATATCATTAACCCAGTAACATAATATTTTGGTCTCTACAGTATTTCCATTTTATGCAAAATTGGCTATAACACCAACATTTAATGTGTGCCAGTGGGGTTGGCCAAGGGGGTGGGAAGGAAAGATTAGAAATTTTAAGGCAAATAATCATAAATATAGGTGGAGGAAGTGGATTTGAAAGTGATTTTAAATGGTTTAAGTAAATTGCTTTATCTTGCTTTAGTTCGAAACTAAACATCCATTAATCAGTCAATTTGATGGTTTCCATGAATCACCTTATACTCTAATGGACTTTTTTTTTTTAAAGAAATTGTTTATCTTTCACTTAAATGCCTTCAGCTCCATAAAAGAATTTTTCTTTGACCAAAGTTGCCTTGAGAGATTCAATACTCAACACAGCAAAGGGTCAAAAGATATTTCCAGAAACCTCTGGATCATTAATTTTTTTATTTTGGTTGTTATTGACTAGCATCGGTCCTCTGATGTATCCCAAAGATGATTCAAAAATAAATTATTTTACCTAATTTAGGCAGAAGATGGGTACAATTGTTTTTCTGTTTAGCCCATTTATATCTAGAAATCAACCTTTATGTAATCATCTTTTTCTCATCAGAAGAAATTTTTTTCTATTTATCATGATTTAAATCATTTCATTCCAAATCAATTCCTCAAATAATTATTCAGTTTTCCCTCCAAAGAAAAAAGTAAGTACTTGTTATTTCCAAAAATGTCTAATATTTTCTAAATCTTTTATTACTAATACTGTTCTAATTTTAATCTATTTCCAAAGCAATTAAAATTTTTTAAAGGTATGATACTGTCAAATCCTTGATAATCTGACTTCTTTTCTGACTACTCAATGGAAACTGTTCTTAGCACGGCTACCAAAGATTTTTTTATTGCTTATTTCATGGGCTTTTTCTTAGTCTTCATCATTCTTTATCTCTTTGTAGTGTCCCTTGACACTGTTGATCAAATACTTACTCTCTATCAAGGTTTTTAATGCAGGTTTCATGGATCCAAAGGGAAGCATGGATAGATTTCAAAGGGACCTTGACTTTAAGTGGGAAAAATTATATTTTATATAATAAATCTCTAATGTAAAATGCTAAATTTTAGTTATGAATTTTAAAAAAATTATCCTGAAAAAAAGATTGCTAAAGATATCCAAGACTCAAAAAAATCTCCAAAGAACTGTTATTCTAATTATCATTTTCCCCCAAGATTCTCATGGTACTACGCCTGCTTGGAACTCTTCCTATTTTTGCACCAATCTTACTCTTCTTTTCAGGTTCATCATCTATAACCTAGGCATTTGAGTGCAGAAGTGTTCTGTCTTTGATTTTCTCCACTAGTTAATACCATTTATTCTGATGAACCTATCAGCTACTAAGAATATAACCATTATTTCTGTACCTTTGACTCCCAGATCTGCATAGTCAGCTTTCATCCCTCTCCCATACTCCAATTCCAAAATTCCAAATGTCTTCTGAACTTCTGCAAATGTGATTGGGCATTTTATATTAACATGTTCAAAATAAAACTACCCTAAATTTACCCTTCTTACTAATTTCATTTCTCTCAAGAATATTCTTCCTGTCCTCCAGATTCACAATTCAGGAATATCTTGTACTATGTATTCTCATTCACTTCATAGACCTAACTAGTTATGGAATCTTGAATTGACCATCTCACCTCTGGAATACATCCATTTATCATTACCCTAATCTCACCCTTTCATTATTCTTGTTCAATATTTTAAGTTCTGTCTGACTCCTTCATGACCTCATTTGAAGTTTTCTTGGCAAAGATACTGGAGTAGTTGGTCATTTCTTTCTCTAGTTCCTTTTACAGATGAAAAGACCAAGGTAAACAGGGCTAAGTGACTTATCCAGTCACACGGCTAGTAAGAGTTCGAGAATTGATTTGAATTCATGAAGATGATTCTTCCTAAGTCCAGGCCCAGCACTCAATCAATGACACTACCTAGCTGCTCTTACTCATACTCTCATTGCTCTTCTGCTGAACTATCAAAATAGCCGTTTAATTCATCTTTCTGTGTCTGGGCTTTCTTTTCTTCAACTCATCTTCTCAATGAGTGATTGAATTGATATTCCTAATGTACAAATATGACCATATCATTCCTCTGCTCAAGAAGTTTGAGTGATATCCCATTGTCTTGAGGTAAAATTTCATACTCCTCCATTTTGTAATTAAAACTCTTCAAAATCTAGTTACACCCTCTCCTCTTGGGTAAATTAATTAAGACTCCTCTTACCACATTTTATGCTCTAGCCAGTGGCTCTCTTGTATTCTTTGTACATGCCATTCAACCTTCTACCTCCTTGCCTTTGACTAAGATGTCTTATGAGCTTCACCTCTGTCTTTTGGAACCTCTGACTCCCTTCAAGGTTTACTTTAAGCCCAGTCTTCTACAAGAGACATTAGCTGATTCCCATAGATAACAGTTCTCTCAATTTAATTAACTATGTATTTATTTCATTTGTATCCTATATTACCATGACGTTATCTTCTTCAGAAAGACTATAAGCTTTTTGAGGGCAGGTACTTTTTAATTCATATTCCCTAAACCTAACACAGTCCCTGGAACATAGTGCATGTTTTAATAAATGTTTGGTAATTGACTGATGTCTCACCTGAAGTTCTCTATACCAATGGAATCATAAGTTTTAAACATAAAAAAGAGTCATATCTAAGTCAACTACAACTGCAACTTTACAATTAAGAATCTGGATTTTTTTTTGAAAAAGAAAAAAAAATTTAGGCTCTAAATTTATTTTGGACAGTCCATCCATATTGGCTTTCAGTTCATATTTTGGTTTTCTTTCTTTAACAGAACTGAGACTTTTAAATGCTTCCTGGATTATAGAAAACCTACTTTAAACAATTCAGCACAAATGTTTAAGGTGTTAGCTTCATGTCTCCTGTCTTCCTTGAACTTTGACATCAAATCATACATTTACCCAAACAGCAAAAACAAGTCCTTCCTCTCCCTTCCCTTCAGCTAAAGACCTGTTTTTCCCCCAGTTCATAACACCTCAGATTTTCTTATTACCGCAAATCATCTGCGTGGGAAAACCGAAGTTCCTGTTTGTTGGGAATTCCTCACAATTTTACAAGTAGGCACAAGTCAAATTAGAAAGAATGTCTCAGCTTGAGCACTAAAAAGAAAGAATGTGTGAAAATATGACTTGGACCTGAAGTGAGGAAATTCCAGATGTTCCAGAGATCTTATGTTTATTTAGAGGAAAAAAAGAAAACACATGAAATTGATTCTGATGCATTATTTTCTATTATTTAAATTCTAACAAATATGCCATTCAAAGCATTTGCTTTTTGCCATTTGAGGAAAAAAATGGGTTGTCAAAAGAAAGACCCACCAAAAAAAGGAATATAAGGCACAGTCTATAGAGCACAAATCCTGGAGTCAGGGGGACCTGAATTTAAATCTAGCTTTAGAAACTTACTAGCTGTGTGACTCTGGGGAAGTCACTTAATCTCTTTTGCTTAAGAATATAACACTGGACACACATTCAGATTCATTCTAAAAAAGGTTAAGGATCTCAGTCAGTATCACTGGATCATGGACTTGGTCATAGAAGGGACCTTATATGTCATCTAATTCACTAATTACTTTAAAGATAAAGAAACTGAAGCACAGAGTAGTCAAAGAGGTAGCAGAATCAGGATATGACCTTGATAAGTGTTCTTTCAAATGTAATACATTATCTTAGAAGACCTTAATTCTAGACTTGGTTCAATCACTCACTAAGACTTCGGCAAGTATTCCATTGCTCTGAGTCTCAGGTGCAATGAGGAAATTTAGCATATAAATTTGTAAATTTAGCATGTTGTATTAGCTGATCTCTAAGAACTAAATTTTATGGTTCTTATAAGATAGATTTTTAATCTTAAAAGAAAAGAAAAGGTAAGGTTGCAATATAGATGGTATGGAGATAGGAAGATTAATTTTGTTTCAAAATATTTATTTTAAACATTTATTCTTTTAAATTTTTTAATTTCTATGCCCAAAGGGCTATCAAACTATGCACACCCTTTGATCTGGTAGTGTTTCTATCCTGTCTGTATCCCCAAAAGATCATTTAAAAAGGAAGAGGATCCACATGTGCAAAAATGTTTATAGCAGTCCATTTAGTAGTGACAAGGAACTGAAAACTGAGAGGATGCCCATCAGTTGTGGAATGGCTGAATAAGTTATGATATATGAATGTAATGGAATATTGCTATTCCATAAGAAATTATCAGCAGGATGATTTCAGAAAGGCCCAGAGAGACTTAAATGAACTAATGGTTAGTGAAGTGAGTAGAACCAAGAAAACATTGCACATAGCAACAAGAAATGTGATGATCAATTGTGATGGAATTGGTTCTTTTCAACAATGAAGTGATTCAGGCAATTCCAATAGACTTATGATGGAGAGAGCTATTTGCATCCAGAGAGAATACTATGGGGGCTGAATGTGAATCACAACATAGTATTTTTATCTTTGCTATTGTTGTTGTTGTTTGTTTTTTTCTTTCTCATTTCTTTTCCTTTTTGATCTGATTTTTCTTGTGCAGCATGATAAATGTGGAAATACTTTTAGAAGAATTATATGTCTAATCTATATTGATAAGAAGCTATTATTATGGTGGAGCCAAGATGGTGGAGTGAAAATGTGACTCTCTGTGTCCTCCTCTGACTTTCTCTAAAATCAACAATAAAATAAGCCTCTGAACTGATCGTTAAGTCAATGAATCCAGAAATATTTGGACACTGCTTGCAGTTACCTCTGAAGAACTTCATATCAGGTCTGTTTAACTCAGACAGAGGGGTAAACAGTTTGCTTGGTGCAGTCCGGAACTGAGGGTGGGACTCAGCTCAGAGTGGCAGAAACTCCAAACTCCAAACTCCAAACACCTGGGGTGTATCTGAGGCACCCCGGACACTCTGCCCTGATTGGGAACAGGTTTCTGGCAGATTTGCCTTTTTTAAGGAGTGGATCAAGCAAAGTCCTAGCCCCATCAGGCAAAGTCCTAGCCCCACCTGCCCAGCACCATAAGTTGATTAGCATAATTTCCCCAGGGCAAAATACCACAGCTTATTCCCTAGTCTTAAACAGACCCCCACAGTGTATAAAAAAATGAAGAAGCAGAAGAGAGCTCTCAAAATAGACAGCTTCTATCAAGAGAAAGAAGGGCAGACCCCAGATCCTGAGGTTCCTTTAGACAAAATAACTCCAGAGGATGCCATCAAGGACCATCACTGGTCCCCTTTTCAAAAGGCCTTTCTGGAAGATTGCATAAAGAATCTCAAAAGAGAGCTGGAGGATAAATGGGAAAATAAACTGAGATCAGTGCAAGAAGGACATAATGCCCTGCAAAAGAGATATGAAAAAGACACCAATTTATTGAAAAACAAAATTGGTGAATTGGAAATAGACAATAATACACTGAAAAATTAAATTAGTGAAGTGGAAAAAATGCAATGAACAAATTGGCCAGTTATAAAAGGAGCTTAAAAAGGTAACTGAAGAAAAAACTTTAAAAATAAAAATTGAACAAATGCAAGTGAATGACTCAATAAGACTTTAAGAATCAGTCAAACAAAAACAAAAAATGAAAAAAATAGAAGAAAATATGAAATACCTCCTAGGAAAAACAACTAACTTGGAAAATAGATCTAGAAGAGACAATCTAAGGATTATTGGACTTCCTGAAAGCCATGATGAAAAAAAGAATCTAAACACTATCTTCCAGGAAATCCTGAAAGAAAACTGCCCTGAAGTTGTAGAATCAGGAGGCAAAATCACCATTGGAAGAATTCACCAATCACCTCCTGAAAGAGACCCCAAAATTAAAACCCCAAGGAATATCTTGGCTAAATTTCAGGACTGTCGCACCAAGGAAAAGATTCTGCTAGCAGCTAGAAAGAAACAATTCAAATACCGAGGATCAATAATTAGAATCATGCACGATTTGTCAGCCTCCACATTGAAGGATCGAAGGGCCTGGAACCAGATATTCTGAAACACAAAGGAACTAGGATTACAGCCAAGAATAACCTATCCAGCTAGAATGAGCATTATCCTCCAGGGAAGAAGATGGTCACTCAATGATATAGGTGAATTTCACCTATTTCTAATGAAAAGACCAGATCTGAACAAAAAATTTGACCTCCAAACACAGAACTCAAGAGAAGCATAAAAAGGTAAAAAGGAAAGGACTCTTGAGAACTTTATTTCTACCAGGGGGATACTTAAAGTTTGGGGTATAATTAACTAGATATTACTTTGATAATATGAAAAAGAGAACTAGAGGGGGAAAGGTTGTCATACTGGGGAAAAGAGGGAAAAAGTGGTAAAATAAGATCTAAAAAAAGGAGGTAAAAACAAGGTAAAATCTCTTGAAGAGGCAAAGAAAACCTAATATAATTGAGAGAAGGAGGGGAGGGAGATGAGCATTGTGTAAATCTTACTCTCATCAGGTTGGGTTCTAAAAGTGTATATCAGACACTTGATTTCACATAGAAACTTGTCTGTTGCTAGAGGGAAGTGGGATGGAAAGGAGGAAAAAGAAAGGGATAAACTATTAGAAGGGAAAATAGAAGAAACAGGGGAAAGGAGTTAAAAAAGGGGGAGGGGATCTAAAGGGTGGTGGATTGTTTGGGAGAAGGGGGTCATCAAAAGCAAAGTACTGAGGAGGGGGCAAGGGAGAAAGGGGAAAGGAAAGGGGAAAACATAACTTGGGTAAATAAGATGGCAGGAAATAAAGAATTAGTTATTCTAACTGTGAATGTGAATGGGATGAACTCTCCCATAAAGCAGAAGCAGATAGCAGACTGGATTAAAAACCAGAATCCCACAATATGTTGTCTACAAGAAATACATCTAAAACATAGTGACATAGGATGAAGGTAAAAGGCTGGAGGAGAAACTATTATACTTTAGGTGAAAAAAAAAAAAAAGCAGGGGTAGCAATCCTTATCTCAGATCAAGTAAAAGCCAAGATAGATCTAATCAAAAGAGATAAGGAAGGAAACCATATTTTATTAAAGGGTACCATAGATAATGTAGCAATATCAATACTAAATATATATGCAGCAAGTGCAATAGCATCCAAATTCCTAGGAGAGAAATTAAGAGAGATGCAAGAAGAAATAGACAGCCAAACGATACTAGTGGGGGATCTCAACCTTGCTCTCAGAATTAGATAAATCAAACCACAAAATAAACAAGAAAGAAACTAGGGAGATAAACCAATTGTTAGAAAAGTTAGGTATGATAGATCTATGGAGAAAGTTGAATGGGGACAGTAGGGAGTTTACTTTTTTCTCAGCAGTCCATGGAACCTATACAAAAACTGACCATGTGTTAGGACATAAAAACCTCAAAATCAAATGCAGAAAGGTAGAAACAGTAAATGCATCTTTTTCAGATCATGATGCAATAAAAATCACATGCAATATAAGGCCAGGAGAAAATAAACCAAAATTTCAATTTAATTGGAAATTAAATAATCTAATCCTGAAGAATGAATGGGTGAAAGAGCAAATCATAGACACAATCAATAATTGCATCCAGAAGAATGACAATAAGGAGACAACATACCCAAATTTGTGGGATACGGCCAAAACAGATATAAGGGGCAATTTTATATCTCTAGATGCTTACTTGCATAAAATAGAGAAAGAAAACATCAATGAATTGGGCTTATTATTAAAAAAAAAACTAGAAAAAGAACAAATTAAAAACTCTCAATTAAATACCAAATTGGAAATTCTAAAAATAAAAGGAGAAATTAATAAAATTGAAAATAAGAAAACTATTGAATTAATAAATAAAACTAAGAGTTGGTTCTATGAAAAAACCAACAAAATAGATAAGCCTTTAGTTAATTTGATAAGAAAAAGGAAAGAGGAAAATCAAATTGTCAGTCTCAAGAATGATAAGGGAGAACTTTCCTCCAATGAAGAGGACATTAGAGCAATAATTAGGAGTTACTTTGCCCAACTTTATGCCAGTAATTTTGATAATCTAAATGAAATGGAGGAATATCTACAAAAATATAGATTGCCCAGGTTAACAGAAGAGGATCTAAATTATTTAAATAGCCCCATATTAGAAAAAGAAATAGAACAAGCTATTAACCAACTCCCTAAGAAAAAATCTCCAGGGCCAGATGGATTTACATGTGAATTCTACCAAACATTCAAAGAACAATTAATTCTAATACTATACAAACTATTTGAGAAAATAGGGACAGAAGGTATACTGCCAAAATCCTTCTATGAGACCGATATGGTGCTGATAGCTAAACCCGGTAGGTTGAAAACAGAGAAAGAAAACTATAGACCAATTTCCCTAATGAATATTGATGCAAAAATTTTAAATAAGATATTAGCAATGAGATTACAGAAAGTCATCCCCAGGATAGTACACTATGACCAAGTAGGATTTATACCAGGGATGCAGGGCTGGTTCAATATTAGGAAAACTACCAGCATAATTAATTATATCAATAACCAAACTAACAAAAACCATATGATTATCTCAATAGATGCAGAAAAAGCCTTTGATAAAATCAAACACCCTTTCCTATTAAAAACACTAGAGAATATAGGAATAAATGGGCTTTTCCTTAAAATGATCAGTAGCATCTATTTAAAACCATCAGCAAGCATCATATGTAATGGAGACAAACTAAAACCATTCCCAATAAGATCAGGAGTGAAACAAGACTGCCCACTGTCACCATTACTTTTTATTATTGTATTAGAAATGTTAGCTTTAGCAATAAGAGAAGAAAAAGAGATAAAAGGAATCAGAGTAGGTAATGAAGAAACCAAATTATCACTCTTTGCAGATGACATGATGGTATACTTAGAGAACCCTAGAGACTCAACTAAAAAACTACTAGAAATAATTCACAACTTTAGCAAAGTGGCAGGATTCAAAATAAATCCACATAAATCATCAGCATTTTTATATATTATCAACAAAGTTCAGCAGCAAGAGATACAAAAAGAAATTCCATTCCAAATAACAGATGATAGGATAAAATATTTGGCAATCTATCTGCCAAGGAAAAGTCAGAAACTATACGAACTAAACTACAAAGCACTTTCCACACAAATAAAATCAGACCTAATCAATTGGAAAAATATTAAGTGCTCATGGGTAGGCAGAGTGAACATAATAAAAATGACAATACCAACCAAACTAATCTACTTATTTGGTGCCATACCAATCAAACTCCCAAGAAATTATTTTACAGATCTAGAAAAAATAATAGCAAAGTTCATTTGGAAGAACAAAAGGTCAAGGATTTCAAGGGGATTAATGAAAAAAAAAAGGCAGATGAAGGTGGCCTTGCTGTACCAGATCTAAAACTATATTATAAAGCAGCGGTCATCAAAACCATTTGGTACTGGCTAAGAAATAGAGCAGTTGATCAGTGGCACAGGATAGGTTATCAGGACAATCTAGGCAATAACCTTAACAATTTAGTGTTTGATAAACCCAAAGACCCCAGCTTTTGGGATAAGTACTCACTATTTGGCAAAAACTGCTGGGAAAACTGAAAACTAGTGTGGAAGAAATTAGGGCTTGACCTATACCTAACAACACATACCAAGATAAGATCTAAATGGGTTCAAGATCTAGATATAAAGAGTGATTTTGTAAGCAAATTAGAGGAACATAATATAGTTTACCTCTCAGACCTGTGGAGATGGAATAAATTTATGTCCAAAGAAGAACTGGAACTCTTAATTGAAAACCAGATAGATAACTTTGACTATATTAAGTTAAAAAGTTTTTGTACAAACAAAATCAATGCAGA